>ML813504.1:128818-162870 GCA_009831015.1 Picea engelmannii | reverse complement strand
CAAAGACCAATGACACAGAAGATAGTTGGAAAGTGGGAAAGTGGAGTCCACTTAGAATTATGATTTTTGTCAATGTAATGGTTTTGACCCATTTCTTGTAGTATAAATAGAGGATGTATGAGGTAGCTAGGGGTATCAATGAGCAATGGATGAATAATCATTGTGTAGAGCCTAAAGGAAACTAATATAAATTGTACAATTTTATACAATTGTAGATGTCAATGTGATAAAATTGTATGATTATAGAACCTAAAGGAATGTAATTGTGATAAAGGAAAATAATATAGAAATTCATGTAATCAATTTTACTAAAATATAAAATGAGAATAAAACAAAAATGTTATATTTGTTATATTTACAATGAAAATCCATGGAATTAATAATGTAATAAAGAAAAATAGTATCAAAATACAAAATGACAATTTGTATTAATCGAAAGAATAAGGAGTTAGCTAGTTGTTCTACTAAATGATTTTTTCAGCCTAAATTGGACCATATAAATTTACAAGAATCACTATTTTTTGTTATTGAGAATTCATTTTTGAATGAACTTTTTTTTTTATTGAGAATTCATTTTTGAATGCACTTGGATTTTACAGAAATAATCACTTAAATATTCCAATCTAACAATTTCTCTCAGGATTTGAGACAAGGTCCAACCATTTTTCAAAGATGATATTCACATGTATAGACATCGCAAAAATTAAACTCATAACAATAATAAGGAAATCAATCTTTGATTTATTCTACCTTCATATCTGGTCTGGGTTCAAAGAAAAAAATAAATGGACTATACTCGCCCACTTCCACTGAATGTCTCTCAAGCCATTTCCATGTATTTTCACTTAAATTATAAAAATGCTTCTCGTGAACACATTCACGCTCATATACGATGCACACCAAGTCCCTTATTCCTTGACACTCAAAAAGTAAACTTCCGGTATCATCTTCCAAAAGAGATGATGGTATCCTTGCAATCTGTCTCCATGAGTAGTTTGAACCCAAATTGGGCTTGTCCTACTCGCATATAATAAAATCAGATATCTTGCTAAAATCATCATGGCGTATGCATGTAGCTAGAAACACTCGTGACCCACAAGTGAACAGGGAATCGTACCTCTCTCCACCACCCACATCTTCTAATGGTAACAAGATGAAAATGGATGTTCCGTTTTGGACGCTGAAAGTTCCGATGCCGTGCGTCCCAGAATTTAGTTCTAGAACCTGAGAGTACAACATATTCTCTGAAATAACAGACCTCTCCTGCAATAACGACCAATTCTGTGGTAGCTATCTCTCTATACTCCACGACTTCAAACGCGGATCATAGATTTCTACTCTCTGTGGTAGATATCCAGCTGTATTTTGTACGCTTGCCGACTGTGCCAGCACTATCACTTTATATGTTTCTCCAGTGTGGCCGTGGCCCGCCCCTGCCACGAGCATTGTGGCCATCGACCAAGAAAAACTATTGTTAATTGTAGGAAGTTGTAAAGAATTTCTTGTAACTGGATTGGAGACAGTATGCGTGATTACAGGATGGAAGTGAGATTCCTCGATGGATGCCAATAAAAGTCCAGCGGCCGATCTGTGGCCGCCAAGAAATCTCCTGCAGTTAGTAGCAGACACACGATATTTTTCCTCTAAGAATGCAAGGGAGAATCTTTTCTAGGTGTTTGTGAAGAAGCAGTAAGCCATACACCTTGATGGGATACCGGGATACTGCAAAACAAGCCATGGTTTGTTGTTGGGAGGTGCAGCAGCCCAATCATTAGTTATGAATTTTGTAGATGAGAGAAGGGCATTCCATTCTTTGTAGATGAGAGAAGGTCATTCCATGGAATATCTGCATATGCTTTTGGCAATTGAGACCACCACGTTGGAAACTCCATTTTGAATGACAGGGAACAATATAAGAATTTCTTCTTGAATCAGTGAGGGAACAATATAAGAATTTGTTCTGAATCCGTGAAAGGAGAGGACTCAGATTAATTCTCTGTTCAAAGGTCTTCAAAGGTATACAAACAGAGAGACGATGGCAGATGATATAACAAGTTTGTTTTATGTGATTTTATACATAATTTACTTTGTTAATTTTCAAAATTGTCGACTTCGTAAATATAATTTACTTTTCAAATGAAGATTTTGCCTATACGAATCTCTAAGGAGAAAGTTCATGCAAAAGAGAAAAGTCAAGTTTAAAGTGATTTGCTATATCTAGCAGACAAAATATTCTTCAAAATAAAATGAAGATCAAAAACTCAAATCATGAAAGACTGCTATGATGTGATGAGCAAGTCTTAAAATAGAGATAAGAAATGGGGAGGATCCTCATGGCCATCTATCCAGAGATTGTATGTTATAATGCCCTCTTTTTTTCTATAGAGTTGTCTTAGATAGTTTGTCTACAGTTTTGTTGTGCTCACGACAGATGTGTTTGAAGCTGAGTTTTTTGAATGTGGGTAGAAGTAGTCTGATTCTGTCCTTCCAAGCCAAGAGGGAGATGGCTTGTAGATCATCGTTGTTGTTCACCTACTCAATAATAATTCTGAAGTCCCCAAGTATCTGAAGTGCTTCAATATGAAGTATGGAGGCCAAGTATAGAGTGGTCCAGACGCCTAGTATTTCAACGCTAGCGTCGATGCTCGGGCCATAATTAAAAGTCCATCTATAAGATGAGTTTTTTGTAATTATGATCAACCCTCTAGCACCGCTCTGAGTGGAATTTGATAGCACTGCTCCATCGAATCATCCATTTGGAGTATCCTCTAATTCAGGTGTTCTCTTTTTGTTCTTCAATCTTGTCTTACAAGGGTGTATGTCATTCTATTTTTTAAAAAGTCCAAGTGTTTTGTATGCTGCTGAACTTGTGGATGGGTTCTCATTTCTGAAAAAAAAAAATTCTTGTCCAACCAAATGGACCAACAAACCAGGGATGGAATATGCTTTAATTTGTGTTCCCTATGGGTCCAAGAGTCAAAGAAGTTAGAGAGTTGGCCTGTCCCAAGATGATTTAAGATCTAGCACCAAAGTAATTTTTTCCCAAACCTTTTTGGAAAATGAACACTTGATGAATAGGTGGTCCGTTGATTGAGCATTATTGTAGCAAAGATGGAAAATATTTGGTCTTGTCCAGCCCTTTCTTTGCAAGATATCCTAGGTGTTTAATTTATAAGCGGTCATGAACCAAGTGAAGAATTTAATCTTGGAAGGAAGAAGCTAGGTCCAAAGATGTTTTCTCCAGCCTTTAGTATTTGTATGCCAGAGCGTGTGTGTGATCTCTGTATAGACATTCTGGACAATTAATTTTCCCGAATGGTCGCCCCCTGCCCACATAAGCTGTTCATCTAATTCATTTAAGTGAATATCCGAATGTGCTAAGGCCGAGTAGAGGGTGTTCCAATGAGGAGCTAGCTCTGTGCTAAGTTCGAGAGCATTGCTGGAGATCCACCTGTTAGGGAAAAGAGTTGAGATGGATCGATCTCTGGCTTGGTAGAGATACCACACATTTTTAATATGTAAATGTTCTATCAAGTGTGGAGGAAGTGTAGTGCCAACACCCAATCCAAGGATGTGGTCACAACCAAGAGTGATGGAGTGGCCTGAACCTGGCTGCCAACAAAGCCCACGAGTTAACCGGAATTTGGATTTAGTAATATTTTTCCAGAAATATGAAGTTGCCCGGGTGGTAATTGTGTCGGTAAGATTTTTGTATTTTTAATATAAAGAAAAGAAAATGCAAGGAATGCATAGAAATTTCACAGGTATACCCTACTGCAAGAAAAAAGAGACAAGCCAAGCAGGACACAAAGAATCAAACACTCAAACCAATGTGCAAGGACAACCAATCAAAAATATGATAAGAAAGAAAACCACCCAAAACTGCAAACTTTTGTTGCTATATCAGATCCCTCGCATGAGGATCTTACCTATTATGTGGAGAGAATATCATTGTTGGCTCACCTATCAAGAAAGGTTCTTACTAAATACCAACTTATTTTCAGCCTTCTTTTCCACTACAAACATTAGGAACACCAACTTTGAGGGACATGGAAAATGCATCAGAGTACTCGTAGCCAAATTTACCGAGAACAAGAATTTATGGGTCTTATGTGCTTACTATAGGGTTATTTGTTTATTCCCGATGCTGGGTATGCTTATGTAATAATAGAGACCAAGTTGAACACTCAAGCATCAAAGGATATTTAATATCATTTCATCTCTTTTGGCTAGATTCAAAATTGCATTTTCAACATCAGTTGAGCATAATCAAGAGTCTTAAAATCATATCATCAAAGTGAATATTTCATACCATATTTTAAGGCAGCATTTGGGATACAGATGGAAGTTAGATCCATTTTTTAAGGCATCCTTTTAAACAATCGAAGGACACAGGTGGTAGGATATATATTCGATGAGCATTTCCAAGAAGGAAGTCACAGGTGGTAGAGGAATTTAGTCAAAGGATTATTTCTATAACATGTGGCAGATAGTTAAAGAGATGGAAATCAGTTTTCGATTCTATGTGGCAGCCTCCAAAAGAAAATTTCAGTTGCACAAATGAATATGCACTCCAAAATTGAAGACTCTAGAAGATGATTGTCATCCTCCAACAAGCTTGTGGAGATGTCGAAGACTTGGTTTAGGATGAGGGTTTGATTCCCTTAAAATAGGATCTCATCCTATCTTTATGTAATTATATTAGATTTGATTTGAAAAGTGGTTATTAGATCCATTTTTAGAGGATCTGAGTTAAGCTGTAAAGGTTATTTAAGCCCATTGAAAAAACATTGTAAAAAGGGGGGGCAATCTTCATGACTGTGATTCAATTTTGGAGAGATTTTAGACACTCTTTCTTGTAAAAGACTTTGATATATACATTGGAATGATAAGATTATCTCACTGATTTTGTTTAGATCTCTGTCCATTTCCCATTTCCTATACTTGTGAGTTGAATATCATCTTCATTTATCTTGTTTACTTAATGATTGATGACTGTCATCTTATCTCTGCATTAGTAAACTAGAATCATAAGTGTTCTTTACTGGTTATACTTGACCTTTCATATATATTTTTAATGTATGTGACGTTGTTGATATAGTTAGTATTCTTCACCCATATGAGTTCAAAAAACATCTGATCAATACCTTTTGAGAGCCTTGTTTTGTCTAAGTAAGTTCAAGTTTCCTTGAGTGAAGGAGTGAGTGTGTGAGCAATTCATTTTTTATCCATTTTCCATAATTTATTGATCATTTTATTAAGTTACCAGGCTCTCTCGATCTACAACCTAGAGAGATTCCTGGAGTGATAACAAATTTGAGCACTAACATCTGGCACCAACTGGGATGGAGACCTCCCCGTGAGGATCCAAGAACCTAGCAGACCATGTGCCTTTACCATTGGGCTATGGAGTCATTGGTCCTGTGCAACCAATCCCCTGCAAACCTTGAAGATTTGATATTCATTGTTGTCATACCCTGATATACTGAGAAAAATTATGCTTATTCATTGAAAACTGAAAAAAATCTACCTGCTCGTATGGCAAGCTTATTCTCCTGCCTACTCCTACTTCTAATCAGTAGAAGCAAACTGATCAAGTAAAACTGAATCTCCAATGCAACCAAGTAAGAAACTGATTTAATGATAACATTCTTGATCTTGACCCGAAAAATAAAGGAATCCATAGCAGACATAAATGCAGTTTGAAAAGATAACAAAACTAACCTTCCTCTGACAAAAATGTTTTGACATCTATGTTGCTCATAGGCTCCAGATAGTCAGCAACATGGTCATAAAATCCACAAAGAAATACCTCTTCTTGTTGTTGTTCCAACTGAAAACTGAAATGTTGTTGTTGGCTGCCTTCACTAATCTCAATGTTAAAAGTAGGTTGCTTAATATTTGTTGCAGATCCAAAACTGTTACATGATGATATATCAATCTACTCATTATCTTTTGAGTTTTCAGAGGGAACAATTTGAACTTCATGACAACCTAAGATAATAGATACATTTGATACAATGCCAAAAGTATCTATACTATGGTTATCACTCTGTAAATCACCAATCTCTCGGTCATAATGAGAAGTGTCCTCTACTGCAACATACTCTTCATGACTATCTAATTCTTTACTCAACAAATTGAATTCATGAAAACACTCTGGATAGAGAAAGTTAGCTCCAAATTTTTCTTTGCAAAACAGATGAAAGGCAGCATGAAAATATGACAAAGAGCTGATACTTGCAATAGGAAGAGATCGGTACCAATCATAAGCAATCCCCTCTAATGAATACTTGAAGAGCTTAATCTAAACATCCTCATGCACAATTTTCAATCGATGAAGGAAATCATGAAAATCCAACAAATGTTCAGCTGGTATTTCCCAATATTCTCCTCGAAATATGGGAAGAATACCTTCCCATTCATCTCTACTAGGCATTTGATTAGGGAAACCAACTATCTTTGAAAAATCACAGAAATCATACCTCTTAGCTAAGATCTTGTTCATTTCATACCAGTGGATTTGTCAACATATTTCTGAACAATGGATTCGCCATTGAATTCGTCCTTCATGGAGAGATTTATGAATAATGGAGTCACCACTGAATTCATCCTTCATGGAGTCGCCAGATAGATGTTTACAACTGATATAATGCCCAGCCTTTGTCTATCATCAAAGACTATAACTATGTCATCTCTTAGGGAAGCCTTATTCTTTCTCCTCTCCTCGACAACGACACCAATTTGTTATCACTCCAGGAGTCTCTCTACGTTGTAGATTGAGAGAGCCTGGTAACTTAATCAAATGCTCAATAAAATATGAAAATTGGATAAAAAAATGAATCACTCACACACTCACTCCTTCACTCGAGTCAATTTGAACATACTCAGACAAAACAAGGCTCTCAAAAGGTATTGATCAGATGGTTTTTGAACTCAGATGGGTGAAGAATACTAACTATATCAACAACATCACATACATTAAAAATATATATGAAAGGTCAAGTATAACTAGTAAAGAATACTTATGATTCTAGTTTACTAAAGTAGAGATAAGATGGTAGTCATCAATCATTAAGTAAACAAGAGAAATGAATATGATATTCAACTCACAAGTACAGGAAATGGGAAATGGACAACGATATGATCAATACATTTTGAGAGCCTTGTTTTTTCTGAGTATGTTCAAATTGCCTTGAGTGAAGGAGTGAGTGTTTGAGTGATTCATTTTTGATCCAATTTCCATATTTTATTGAGAATTTGATTAAGTTACTAGGCTTTCTCAATCTACAACCTAGAGAGACTCCTGGAGTGATAACACATTGAATGTCTCTGAAATCATTTCCATGTATTTTAACTTAAATTATAAACAAGCACATCATGAGCACATTCACGTGCATATGTGATGCACACCAAGTCGCTTGTTCCTTCACATTGAAAGTGTAAACTTCCAATAAAATATTCCTTTACATCTTCAAAAAAGATGATGGTATCCTTGCAATCTCTCTCCATGACTAGTTTGAACCCAATTTGGGCTTCTCAAACTCCCATTTAATAAAATTGAATATCTTGCTAAAATCAACATCGCGTAGGAATGTATCTAGAAACACTCGTGACCCACAATTGAACAAGAAATCGTAACTTTCAGAATCATCCACATCTTCTAACAACAACGATATGAAAATTGATGTCTCATTTTGGATGTTGAAAGATACAATGTCGCACCTCAAAAAATTTAGATCCACAACATGATTGTAAAACATATTCTCTGAAATAACAATCCTCTCTTTCCATATCCTCCAAATCCAATTATGTGGGAGGTGTCTCGTTGTACTCCATGACATCAAATGCAAATCATATGTTTCCACTCTCTGTGTGTTCCCCGACTGTGTTAGCGCTATCACTTTATATGCCATGGCCCTATCCGGTAGGATAATATCCTCCTCCAAATTGATTCATGAAAGGTTGTATGGGCACCATACCCGTGGAAGAGACATGATGAGGGTTATATGCGTTGCCCCCAACCGAAGGGACTCTGGGCTGGGGGTTTCCCATAGTGTGAACTAACTCCCTCTGGATGGAACTCTAGAGGATATAGGGGGATTCTCCATAATAAATGTGTTTGTCGGAATCAACATGGAGGAAGAGGAGATGAAGGATGGAATATAGGAAGTGAATTGTCTGCCCAATTGAGAAATCCATCCTAGAGCATCGAAACTAGGATTAGGACTGGAGGAAACAGGAGTCCAACCTCAGACTATAGGATTCTCTTAGGGAATATGACCTCCACCAAATGAGAAAGGATCATAAGGAGGTGTCATGCCTCCAGACCCAAAACTAGGATTCACATTAGCCGTTGGAATGGAGGATGATAGTTGTGACATCATGTTGGGCATACCAAAAGTAAAGGGAATTGATGCCAAAGGTATTAACTGAGAATTGTGACTTGGCATACCAAAAAGAGATCCAAAAGAGTTTGTTCCTGTGGGTTGATTAGAACTCACATATTGGGTAGCACTAGAGGCGAGGACCTCTGGCACCCCCACCATCAAGGATGAAGAAGTTGAAGGGATCCCACTAATCACATAATATATAGGAGTCGAAGGAATCCTCGAGACATTCGGGTCTGACTCAAAACTCATAAATGGATGATCATGAGTTTGAGAGGTGGAGATATATGTACCACATTTATTAACTTTACACCTTTTATAAGGCAACTTCGGTAAAGGATCAAGATGTGGTGGTAACTTCAAAAAATGGAAAGACTGGCGATGAGGCTGGTCTTGCTCCATGATGACTCAATATGTTCAGGTCTGACTCAATACTCATAAATGGATGATCACAAGTCTGGGAGGTGGAGATATATGTACCACAGTTATTAACTTTACGCCTTTTAGAAGGAAACTTTAGTAAAGGATCAAGATGCGATGGTAACTTCATCAAACGACGAGACTGGCAAGAAGGATGGTCTTTCTCCACAATGACTCAAGACTCGATAAATAAAACAAAATACTAGGGCCAACTAATAATCTTAGAGCACACTAAAATAAAGCAAAAATTCCAATGCACACAAAGAGGATATAGTGGCTAAAAAGGGGCCTCCCTCACTAGAGTAGGTATGTCTCACCCAAGAGGGGCCTGAGACTCCATTCAAAATATTGGAGTTATCTCAATTAGTTATCTTGAAAGCACAACCTCTCATGGAGGTAAAGGTACAAGCAAGATCCCCAAATACAAATATAACCCCAGAAATATCTCTGATGCTAAGAAGGTATTAGAAGGATATCTTTGCAATCAACTTCATATGACCTCGTGCTTAACTCCGTTGTGAGTGGAGCCTCCTGATTTCACTAATTACACAATGATTTTCACCACTCCTTGGACATACACATATGTTTAACTTAATATCCTTGGATAATTTTACTCACAAAATCCTATTCCAAGTCACTATGTCCTATACTTATTTGCGTACCCTGAAAAATAAAATATTTTCTAATCAATTTTAATTAATAAGCGTTAATTTTAATGGATTATACTTACTCAAGAGGTGTGGTCATGAAACTGATGATATTACTACTCAACATATAAAAAGAAGCAAATATAAAAACACTGCTAAGTACTAATCTTAAATTTCAAAGAGATGGTATGCCTCTAAATGCAACTTTTCCAATGCAATCTCTACAATTTCAATGAAAAGAAATCTCTCCACATATGTCAAAATCAATGTAATGTGATCAAAAGTGAAAATGCCATAATGAAAATACGAAAATATTTTTTTATTTTTTATATAAGGAAAATAAAATGCAAGGATTGAATAACAACTTCATAGGTATACCCTACTGCAAGCAAAAAGAGACAAGCCAAGCAAGACACCAAGAAGAAAACACTCAAACCAATGTGCAAGGACAACCAATGAATAATATGATAAGAAAGAAAACTGCCAAAAATTCAACAATAAAAGGCTTCCTATCACTATGTAATCACTTAACAGTTAGGACATGAACCCATGAAGACTTAGCAACACACCAAAGTCACCTAACAAACACCAAACTCAGCCAGGAAGACTAAAGAGATGATGTAAGCGACTGTTTGAGAACAAATCATGTATATACGCTCCCTAAAGGAAGATAACTAGCGCATATACATGTTTGTCAAGGAAAAAACTGCATATACCCAGTAAAACAGTACTAGGGTAAGGGTTAAGCCAAGAAACTCAGATGCAAGGTTAAAAACAGGCTGTCAAGAAACATGTGACAAGGAAACTCAGGCTAACAGTGAGAAAATCAAGGAGAAAAACACTCCAAACCCCAAAAAAGGAGATCACTCCCTAGTATGGTTGCTAATTCTATTAAGGGGAAAATCTCTATATGGAAAGGGGTAAACCACAACAAACAGAATGACACGCAGAAATCAACTCTAATCCCAATTATGTTATATAAATGAAATGCTAACAAGAGAAGGCCAAGAGCCTACCTCGTTCGGACGTTTGAAGAAGATGATAGTTGAGCATGCGACCCAAAGCTTTATACCTGCAGGTTGTCCTAAACAACCAAGATACACAAGCATATGGTGATAATATATAATTTTAGCATATAAATTAACATAATCCATTAACATACATGACAAATACATCCATGGAATAATAATTCAAATATTTGCAAGATATCAATTGGATGAGAAAAGAGTGTTTCTATTCAAATAATTAGCATAAGTACATAGGTGAAAAACTTATGTAACGACACATATTGAAACCGAGAAACTAAGTCCCTCCAATTGGGCCTCCACCACTTAAATCATCCACCAAAGACAATATATAAAGGAGTCAATGAGGTTCTCCATCACAAAGAAGGAAGACATTGGGGGATTATTAAGAAGTTCAAACTTTCAAGGACAAAGGGAACAATATAAGAATTTCTTCTTGAATCAGTGAGGGAACAATATAAGAATTTCTTCTGGATCAGTGAAAGGAGCAGACTCAGATTAATTCTCTGTTCAAAGGTCTACAAACATAGACACTATGGCAGATGATATAACAAGTTTGGTTTATGTAATTTTATACATAATTTACTTTGTTAATTTTGAAAATAGTCGACCTAGTCAAGATCTTGTCTGGAGGCCAAGTATAGAGTGGCCCAGATGCCTAGTAATTCAACTCCGGTGTCGGTGCTCGGGCCACAATTAAAAGTCCATCTATAAGATGAGTGTTTTGTAATTATGATCAACCCTCCAACACCACTCTAAGTGGCATTTGATAGCGCTGCTCCATCGAACCATCCAATTGGAGTATCCTCTAATTTAGTTTTCCTTTTTGTGTTCTGCAATCTTGGCTTACAAGGGTGTATGTCACTCTAGTTTTTAAAAATTCCAAGTGTTTTGTATGTTGTTGAGCTTGTGGATGGGGTCTCATTTTCAAAAAAAAAAATATTCCTATCCATCCAAATGGACCAACAGACTAGGAATGGTAGATGCTTTAATTTGTGTTCCCTATGGGTCAAAGAGTCAAAGAAGTTAGAGAGAGTTGGCCCGTCCCAAGATGATTTAAGATCTAGCACCAAAGTAATTTTTTCTCAAACCTTTTTGGAAAATGAACACTTGATGAACATGTGGTCCACATATTCAACATCGTTGTAGCAAAGATAGAAAATATTTGCTCCTATCCAACCCTTTCTTTGCAGGATATCCTAGGTGTTTAATTTATATGCGGTCATGAGCCAAGTGAAGAATTTAATATTGGAAGGAAGAAGCCAGGTCCAAAGATGTTTTCTCTATCCTTTAATATTTGTATGCCAGAGCGTGTGTGTGATCTCTGTATAGACATTCTGGACAGTTAATTTGCCCGAATGGTCACCCCCCGACCACATAAGCTGGTCATCCAATTCATTTAAGTGAATACCTAAATGGGCTAAGGCTGAGCAGAGGGTGTTCCAATGAGGAGATAGCTTTGCGCTAAGTTCGAGAGCATAGCTAGAGATCCACCCGTCAGGGAAAAGAACCAAGATGGATTGATTGTTGGCTTGGTAGAGATACCACACATTTTTAATATGTAAATGGTATATCAGTTCTGGAGGAAGTGTAGTGGGAGCACCCAATCTAAGGATCCAGTCACGGACAAGAGTGATGGAGTGGCCCGAACCTGGCTGCCAACAAAGCCCACGACTTAACCAGAATTTGGATTTAGTAAGATCTTTCCAGAAATATGAAGCCACCCTGGTGGTAATAGTGTCGGTTAGGAGCCAACTAGAGATTGTGTACTATGATAGATATTATTAATATTATTACCTAATCACAGACTCAAACATGTTATTCATTTTGCCATGTTTATTCTTTTAATTATAATTTAATTATAAGAGTAATACAACTAAAAAATAATGGAGAATATCCAATTTTGGAAATAGTCAATTTTTTATTGGTGTTTGGCTTCGTTGCGACCTTAAAATTAGATTATTATTATTATTTGGGAAAATAAGAATGAAAAATAAAATAAAATTGACAAAAAAATAAAGTGTAATTTAATATTTTGGATTTAATTTTGATTTGCATGAAATCCTTTGTAAATTTGAAAAGTGAATAATTTAAATTAATTGTTATTTTTTTCATATTTTTGCTTTAAAATTTAGTATGAATTATTTTGAATTTAAAATTTAACATGAATTGTTTTAAATGGATGGATTTGTATATGTCAAATAATTTGCATTAATCATAACTATTTGGTCAATTTAAAATTGCATTTTTAATAAAAATTGCTTAAATAACTTTTGATAATTGGTGTTGGCAGTGTTATCCACATTTTGTGGATAACTAAAGAGATGATGTCTCGAGGCCCTAAGGTTGCATATATGGAGTGTCAAGAGACTACATGACTAGCGGTACACTTTGCACAAATGGAAAACCCGCTCACCATCACAGATAGTCACAGGTTTACAAATAACATCCACCACACCAGTTGGCTTCTGGAAGGCAGTGGGAGTTTCTCCATGAGGTACAAGTCAAAATTATGGTGAGAATCATTTCAATACCTAAGCCTTCTTGGACATTATTCCTTTTTCCCTACTTCACCTTGGTGTTTGAACTTCTTCCCTAGTAAGTGGTATTCTTTGGGAATGGGTTTGCTGCTAGGAAATCCCTTGATTAGCCATCGTATTGTTCCCAACCATAGTTGCCATTTTTCATCATTATTCCCCTATGTTTCCCTATCTCTTGTGATTTTAGGGTGTATTGACCCAAATAATCGGTTGCCCCTCATTCTATGGGAAGAATGGGCTAAAGGCCCAGAGGGGTTGGTGTTGGGTAAAAGATAAAATCCATATATGAACCTTCCAGATGCTTCGCCCAGGGATCACCCTAGAGAGCAATAAAACACTCATATTTGAATAAAAGGGGACCCATAATATAATGAAGAAATTCCTGAAAGGTAGATTGAAGGATAAGAGGTCTCATCATGAGCTGACCTATCATGTCCATGGATATCTATTGGTATGACATTGTCATTATTTGGTTTCCAAACCAGGGTAGTGACTCCCAGATGCATGGCTGAGAGAAAGGGGGTCTCATCATGAGCCATTCTTCTCATTTCCATTAGGAATTTGTGGATGACATTGCCACCATCTGGTCACCACGCTAGGGCAGTGACCTTCAACGTCTCCTTGTGCAAAATAAAATATAAAGAAAGAAAGATAAAAGGAAAATAAAGGGCTTGGAAAAAATGCATTGCGGACGAAGGTACCACACACCCTCTACAAAGGCACCCATGAATGAGACACTATGACCCCTAGTATGTCATGAACTCTATTCCCATTGAGTCTTGACCCCATCCACCTCATACACTTTACATGGATTAGAGAGGGACCTCTTGGAGGCTTGCCTTGACCTAAGGAAATATCTACCCAATAGGACACCTCGTCAACCTTCCCATACTTAAGCTTGACAAGTCGTATAGTGTCTTAGAGTTGTTAAGTGTTTTATATGGTAATATTTGATGAACATGCTTAGATGCTTTATTTATTGATTGGATCTACTTATCATGATGTTATGACTTGAGATCCTTGGAGAGCGTGTCCATTTGTTTTTGCAGAAACTAGCTGTAAGTGGTGAAGGGAGTCAAAGAAGACACATCATCAGGTTCATCACAAGCATATACAGTTCCATACATCAATACACAAAAATACATGCATAAACAATGATTAAATCCTAAGTATACATAATAGAAGCAATTGCGCAACAAAGAACCTATTGATTCATGCACATTATAAAAAAAATTAGAGCCTGGATAATCTTCTTGTATATTATTATCATCTCAACATTGTTTACATCAAATACAAATCTCATACAATAGCTTACACAACAAAGGCTCTCCCCAAATACGCGTTATAGACTCTTAAGCTTATGCGCAAGAATAGTTCCATTCAAAAACCCTTTACAATAGCTCTACAAGATAGACTCAATAAAAATCATCATACTGGTAACAATGATAAACATCATAAGAGTAAAAAACCTTTCCCCATTACATAACTCTATATTTGTATTGTTCCCTTGGTCACTTCTTAGCTTCTTGATTCCGTTGTCTTTCTGGCTTTCTCCTTGCATCTGCCCAAAAATGTTTCCTTTTCCACTGCTTGTCCAGCTGGCACATGATATGTTTTTTGTTGTTGGCACACTTTTCAATCAACTTTCCACTCATCTAACCTCTTTCTACCACTTCGATGTTTTTGCTAATATGTTGCGCTTTCCACATAACTTTGGATTTTCCACAAAAATAGGGATCCCTTAAAACAAATGGCTCAGCAGGCCTTGACCAAGTCATTTGACTCATCCCAAGTCAACCTTTCACTTCCTTACTGTGGTCTCCTTCAAATAGAGGGCCCAACTCATGGATGACTTGCATTTTCTGTTGGGCGAACTGGTTGTCCTGGTCCACTCGCTCCTTCTATTTCCTGATGAGAATGGATGCACTTGCAACAAGTTCGTGGCCTGTAGAAAAATTCGTCTCTTCAGGCTTGGTGGCGAGTAGGGAATTCCATTCAAATTCGATAGCTGATTCGAGGTGTTCCAGTTGGAAATACATAGATTGGACCACAGGGTGAAAGTCCCTAATTTATTTCTTCGTGGCTTGAGTAGCCTCATGTAGTGCATCTATATTTTCATCCACTGCTTAGATCTCTACAATTTTTTCTTGTTTCTTGATAGGATCATCGATATATTGTGTTTAGGCATTCAATTGGTTAAGCTATGCCTGCAACTCATCAATCGGCCTGCTACGACATTCCAATAACCTGACCCAATCATTGGCCATATTAAACATCTCCTGACATTATTCAACATGAAAATGAAGGGATGAGCTGACTTTATCTCGTTTGACAATGAGCTAGTTGATCTTCTCACACAAATCCTTGGGATTCTCTTGCTCCTAGAGTTGAATAGTCTCAAGTTTGTGATGGATATTGGCTTCCTTCCCTACAAGTTGCATCCATGTGTTTGCGACAAGCATGATACATTATGTAGGAGAAAATGGGGTAGTTTCTTTCGATAACTCTAGTACTACCTGTACGAATTTGGACTAGACTTGAATGAATTTATCTGACATGGATGCAACTATGGATTTGACCTGCACACACAATCCATGCTCATATTATGTGGATAAAGAGTCTATAGTTAAGAGCTCTTGTAGTTGTTATGCTTTCTTTGTGAGCTCGTCATTGATTTTCTCAACTGGAGTGATCCTCTACTCTTGTTGATTAGTTGAGGCTTGAATAATATGAAAAATGTGTGGCATAGATCAAGTTGAAATCTCCCCACTGGTAAGAGAGGGATCCAAAGGAAACCTTGAATCAAGCAATTGGCCATTGGAAATAAAATATTTTGACATGTTGGGGGTTCCAGTGCCATCTAAATTATCTAAGGGATCTCTGAAGCTACACATAAGATGGTCTTGGACCTTCTATGGAAGATTTGCAACCACATATTTTTTCTTCAGGCATAACTCCATGATAGCGTGACAATGTTGTGGGTCCTGTAACACGGGCACAAGTTGTTCCTTGACCGAGCTCATGGTGTGGGGTGACCAGGTGTCATTATGGGTATCCAATTGGTCCTTTGGATGATCTTGTTCCATTTGAACTTGCATATTTGGCTCCATATTTGGCTCTGAATAGAGAACAATTTCTAATTGTGTGTCTAGTTGGACTCGAATTTGTGGAACCTGGGGAAAATTGGACTATATTGGAATGATGGTGTCTACAGTCATAGCAGAGGGGACTCTAGACTTTGGCAAGACCGTGAAAAAATGGGTGTGGGAAGGGAATGATGGAGTAGTGAACGAGATGTCTATGGAAAAAGTATACTACTAGCTAGGGAGTTCCTCAATGATGAGGATATATTTTTTCTTCATTAGGTGGTCATCGATTTTTTTTATCACAGGGATTGACGAAGGAATGGGGGTAGTGGTGTGGATCAGAGGTGGAAGGGAAAACAAAGGAGTGGCCTCAATGATCACGGGGTCAACTATAGACTTAGATGGAAAGTAAGTCTGTGACTTATTTAAAGGAAAATAAGAAGAAAAAACTTTGTGTAATTGCTGACCAAAAATGGCAACATCTTCCAGAATGGAGGAGAATGGAATTTGCATTGTCCCCCCATGTAGCGCTTCCTCTTTGCTTTCATCTTCCGCTTCCTCTAATCTTGAAGGTGTCTAGTCTCTCTTTGTTGAGATAGTCCTAACACCATAGGTCTGCATAAGAGTTGACCATTGCGAAACGACGAGCATCGTATAATAGAAACCCGATCGTTTCTTTTTTTTTAGGACTCCCATCCATGCCATGACTTCCTTGTCTAAGAGGGCCTCATCCAGGTAAAACGAAAATGGGGTCATGTTTGTTAGCACTGAAAGTCACACTTTGACTGCTAAAGTGTAAGCTCAACACCCATCAGAAAGTAAAAGATAATTTTGGTTTTGAATAGGTGGATCAACAAGATGAAGAAAGAAAGGGAGAGGGAAGCAAACTACAGATCAGTAGGCTACACCAATGGGAAATGGAGTCACAAACATCCTACTCATCAAAGGCACAAAAGCCGCTCAACAAAAAACAAGATTATATGCTGATAAGTGAAAAAATGAAGAAGGAAAACATAAGGTAGAATGTTCACTAAACATATATCCTCTCAATTTAATGAATCAACAAATACTTGAATATAAACAATGACTGATGGGAAAAATACAATAGATCCTCTGCTGCTTAGGGATCCATAATTCATTGGCAAACTTTGATCCTCAAATACGCAATATATTCAAATAAGAATAAATATAAACAAAAGGGTTACAATCTAAAATCATGGATCTCATGAGTCTCCAATAGCAGTAATGCTTACAATCATAAAATTCCCACATGCTTACAAATGAACACACAGGAAAACTGCCTGCTCCTACTCTCTCTAGGCTCTCTTGGCTCATTCATCCCCTCTCCAAGAAATATTTCCTTCCTTAAATAGAAAATAACATTCTCATAACCTTAGGAGGTCGAATAGCATCACCTCCATTGGATTCTAAACCTTGGAGATAGGTGGCATTAATCAAAGAGACAAAAATCCAACAAACTGCTAATTTTCAGGAATTTGTTGGAAGTCATTAATAAAATGTCTGCACCTCATTGCATGAGGCCTGATCAGGGGATCAAATTTGATCAATTTTCAAAGTGCCCGGATTGAGACAAAAACAATGCCATTCCGTCCATCTCGTTTTCCTGATTCCGGCGGTATATTTATTTTCGCGAATGGAGTCCGTATGGAGGAGATATCGCGATTTGACCGCCAAGTCAAACAGGTAAAAATTGGGGTGCTGACTGTACATGTCCGTACAGTCCGTACGGCCACGTGGAGGGTCGTACATTTTGCTGACGTGGCAGACTGATGATGTGGCACATTCTGGTTGGATGTTCGTTGACCAATAAGGTGCTGACACGTGTCACTTTGTGGTTGGTTAATATGTTTGTGTTATGTAAAATGGTATGGAGGCCGCGGGGTTCGACCCCCGGACCTCCTCCAACACTAAAGTTTTCATAACMTTACGCTAGCCAATATTCCYGCCTTTGTTGCTTKTTATRTAGCCCAACGAATATTTATTTAAGGTTAAAGTTTGGCTATGGCGGAAAAGGGGGCGGGYCGGGGCTTAAAGCCCCGACCCATGGTTTTATTRCAAACATATATGACYACATGTATTGGTAATGGCGCGTATTATAATATATTGCAAACACATATATGACATTGTTATATGGCRCGGGTTTGAATAGTCCACGGACTATAGTATTGTATAACCCATTGTATATATGTGTGTCGCGTGGTTTGGAACCCGCGACCTATAATACATTGCGCGCGGGATTAAAAATTATGTTAAGTATTGTTTAATACGCGTGGGTTGAGTCCGTTGGCACAGTTTTGAAACGGGCCAACGACTTTTGCACCCAGCCTGTGATTATATGAGCATATGACCAAATGCCGAGGCGGTTGGGGGCTAGAGGCGCCCTAACCATCCTAGAGTTTGCACCGTTGGCGCGGTTGTGCTCGGTGCCAGGTTATAACGTGTATTTGGAGCGTGTTCCAGGTATATGTGTGCAAAGGGTGCAAAGTGTAGAACCAGAGACAACATAGTTGAAGGGGAGAACTTCAAAGGAGGCTATCTTCTTCATTTTTCGACCGTTTCAGGTGCCGTCAGAGCCTAGACAGGGGTTTTGGCACGCTGCGGAGCCATTGGAGCAGTCATTTTGTTGATTTGAGCACTGTAAGACTTGTTTTTAAGCACTTTGATCAATTTAATATAAAAGATCCATTTGGAGGCTGGACCAGGAGATGTAGCCCGGAGTGGGGTGAACTCCTTTATCAAGTTGCTGTGTTTATGTCTGATGTTCAATGATTTTTGATGTTGTCTATGTTTATTTCTACATAACTAATCCTTTAATATGTGTTGCAAATTGATCCTGTTGCATTAAACACATAACATTTCACTTGCAAAATTTAATTTAATCAAGTTTATCAAGTCTTCGTCATATTTTTAGATCAAGGCCTTTGCTGGAGCTAAATATTAGGTGAATTTTTCCCTTGACATCTAACTGATCCTTGAGAATCAATTCTAACCCTCCTTGACATGTGGCAACCTCCCAACAAGGCGAATATCAAAACCGTGACCGCTACAGGAAATTAGGTAGTGCCGTTGTAAAACAATTGGTAGCACTACTTCTATGTCTAATATCTCTCAAACTATAACACATTTTTAAAAACTGAGAGAGGTTTTTGTTATTTGGCATGTTATGAACAAAAACCTCCTCCAGTGTTCAAAAATACCTTCTCAATTGTTCATAATCCAAGTTTCAAGTTAGTGACTCAAAACTGATAAAATAACTTTGCACAATTCGTTTTCTGTCAGAATTTAGGTAGTGCCCACCTGTGTGTCTGTGTGCGATTGGGTAGTGAAAATCCATGAGTGATTTTGATGCTTGAACTTGGAGATTGGGCATAACCTTGTATAATTTCATTTTCCTCCAAAATAAATAAAATATCCCATAACAATTGTATTCATTTGCCAAAATGAATAATGAAGAATTTATGCAAAGCTGAGGCATAAACCAATATTGTGCTAACATAGCCTCCATGAGGGATAGAGTCCTCCCTGTGAGGCTCTAAGAACTCTTTTAGTTTCAGTGCCTTATCCTAGGGCTGCTCCCAACCTTTAACCTCTGCAATTTGCTTTCATCTATGACCTTCAACTAAAACTAAATGCAAATGAAAACTAAAACTGACAAAAATGATGAAAATGATGCTTGTTCAATAAGCTTATTGCACACACCTACTCTAATTATTGGGAAAATGAAGCATTCAAGTTACATGAAACAACCAATGAAGCCATTTCATCATTTTTTCAACTGTTTGAAGCTTTGAAATGTGCTTCCTTAAGAAACAGAGATAATTCTTACTTGAAGGCACGCTAAAGAAACATTTGGCAATACACTTTCCATTGAAGAAATCAATGATCCTAGGCCCACTTCTGGCTTGCAGACAGGTTGCAAATGGATCTTGATAAACATCATCAATACTTGCCCTTGTGACATTTCTTTGTGTAAAGTGGAAAAGTATTGCATTAGGTCCTTCCTCCACTGTGTTTGGTTGTTGTATGGATTGTTGATTTTCTGATTCATCCTCAATGGATATGGCCTTGGTCCACTCCTGGTCATGAGGTGTATTAGGAAAAAGGATTAGTGATGCTTGTCTTTCTTTAATTTCAACCTTTCTCATCTGATCACATGGCATTTGATCTTGGTTTCTTGATGAAACTGAGCTTGTGTCTTCAAGAGGAGTATGGGGTTGATAGGGTAGTTCATCACAATTAGAAGTTCTTGGGAAACTACATTATTCTGTCTTATCTTCTGATTGTGAGGGATATTCATCATAGCTTGGCTTAGGGTCCCAATTTCTCAGTTTTTCACCCTCTAAAATTAGATTATCATCTTTTTCTTCTTTTTCAGCAACAAAAATATGACATGAGGGTTGAAACAAGCTATTGTTTCTTTGATGTGAAGGGTACTTCTATGATATAAAGTATTCAACAATATATTCATGGAAATCATCTTCATAATCATGATACAAAGGTGAATCAATGACCATTTGACTATTAATGGCTGAGGGGATTAGTACAATAGCTGTGACAGCTAGTTGTTTAGTGAAAACATCCTCATATTCATCAAAACTTGGAAAATCATGGCACACTGGTTCATTAACAACAGGAGGGATTACAAAAATAACTGGTAAGCTATGAATTCGTTCATGACAAGCTACAACACTATTCTCATGATGAAATAAATCTGAACCTAAGATGACCTCTTGAATTAAAGAATCAAGAAAATGAGGAGAAAGGGAAATGATGGATTGCCCATATTGATCTTTCTCTTGGGGACCTAGATTTTGACATGAATGATGCATTTGTTCTTCAAATTTAGGAAAATCATTATGAAACTCATCATGTAATTCCTACTCTCTACAATCATCCCCTTCATCATCACTGCTAGAGGAATCATTTGTTGAATCCTGAATATATGATGGATACCCCTCACAACAATTCTCAAAAAGTCTTTCAGCTGGATAAATTATCTTGCAATGAGAATAAAAAACATCATGAAAGTCCTTCAAAGAGGAAATACTAGAAGCAGGGAGTGTTCTATACCATTGCCTTGCATCGCCTTCCAATGAATACATGAACATTTTCATTAATATATCTCCATGATGGATGTCAAGTTGCTGCATCAAAGCATGAAATTCATGAACATGCTCAAATGGGTTGTCATCCTCACCTTCATAAAATCTGGGCAGCAGATCTTGCCATTCATCAATTTGAGGCACATGATGTGGATAACCATCTATGGCTGATAAATTGAGTGGGAAAAAACTCTTAGCAAGGATAGCCTTCATAGCCATTTAATTGGTCTCATTCCAGTGGAGTCACCAAGATATTCTGAACAATGGAGTCACCATGTTGAATGTGAAGTATTAAAGTTGTCCAACTTCAGTCACCATCTAAAGTTGGATCTATGTAATGTCATTCTTCCTAGGAAGATTTTCAATCTGCTCAAATCCATCCCTGACAACAATGCCAAAAATGTTAGCACTGAAAGTCACACTTTGACTGCTAAAGTGTAAGGTCAGCACCCATTAGAATGTAAAAGATAATTTTGGTTTTGAATAGGTGGATCAAAAAAATGGAGAAAGAAAGGGAGAGGGCAGAAAACTGCATATCAGTAGGCTACACCAATGGGCAATGGAGTCACAAACATCCTACTCATTGAAGGCACAAAAGATGCTCAACAGAAAAAAAGAGTATATGCTGATAAGTGGAGGAATGAAGAAGGAAAACATAAGGTAGAATGTTCACTAAATAGAGATCCTCTAAATTTAATGAATCAACAAATACTTTAATATAAACAATGACTGATGGGCCAAATACAATAGATCCTCTACTGCTTAGGGATCCATAAATCATTGACATCCTTTGATCCTCAAATCTGTAATATATTCAAATAAGAAGAAATATAAACAAAAGGGTTACAATCTGAAATCACAGATCTCATGAGTCTCCAATAGTAGTAATGCTTACAATCATAAAATGCCCACAGGCTTACAAATGAACATACACAAAAAAACCGCTTGCTCCTACTCTCTCTAGCCTCTCTTGGCTAATTCATCCCCTCTCCAAGAGATATTTCCTTCCTTAAATAGAAAATATAATCCTCATAACCTTAGGAGGTCGAATCCCATCTCCTCCATTGGATTCTAAACCTTGGAGATAGGTGGCAACAATCAAAGAGACAAAAATCCAACAAACTGCTAATTTTTAGGAATTTGTTGGAAGTCATTAATAAAATGTCTCCACCTCATTGTATGAGGCATTTTATGGAGATAAATATTAGGTGTAGGTGTCCCTTGACATCTAACTGATCCTTGAGAATCCATTCGAACCCTCCTTGACACGTGGCAACCTCCCAACAAGGCGGATATCAAAACTGTGACCGTTACAGGAAATTAGGTAGCACCACTGTAAAATAGTTGGTAGCACCACTTCTATGCCTAATATCTCTCAAACCATAACACATTTTGAAAAAATGAGAGAGGTTTTTGTTATCTGGCATGTTATTAACAAAAACCTCCTCCAGTGTTCAAAAATACCTTCTCAATTGTTCATAATCCAAGTTTCAAGTTAGTGACTCAAAACAGGTAAAATGACTCTACACATTTCATTTTCTGCCAGAATTTAGGTAGCGCCTGCCTGTGTGTCTGCGTGCAATTGGGAAGCGCAAATATGTGAGTGATTTTTATTCTTGAACTTGGATATTGGGCATAGCCCAATATAATTTAAATTTTCCCCAAAATAAATAAAGTATCCCATAACAATTGTATTCATTTGCCAAAATGAATAATGAAGGATTTAAGCAAAGCTGAGGCTAAACCAATCTTGTGCTAACAATGTGGAAAAGTGTTGGGGAAGAAATGAGAGGTCACACAAATGTGTTTTCCCAGTTCATGCCAAACCAAATTTTATGGATATATCGGTGGAGAAACGTATGTGAAATTATTGGTCTCTAGGTTGCTATGATGAGGTTGTTGTAACACTATAGAAAGGAAATGTTGTATTTTGTTGCACTGGAAGTGAGAGAATGCTAGGAGTCAAACATATTGGAAAGGAAAGTGTCAAGAGTTATATACAAAGAGCATCTTGTTGGTGGCTTCAACTTCCACATAAAAAATAAACCAAGATGTAGCCATAGATAAAGTAGGTAGACCTCTCATGTGCGTTAGGGAATGCCTACATCATTTTGGTGAGTAGGTACTATTGGATGTTATGGGATGAACCAGGTTCTATGTTAGTTCTCCAACAAAACCATATTCACCATCATCTCTTCTGGTAAACCAAAAGGCTACACCATGTACAGAGTGCACAACACAATCTCACCCAAGATGGCTTATGGGTGACTGCAGTGATGGAAGGGATTGGGGATGTTCCTATTACTTATAAATGTACATTAAAATTCATTCTACCATAACTTTCATTAGATCTACAATTGTATCCATTCAATAACATTCATTATGCATGAGTATTCTACTGCGCGCTATCAATAAACTCTAACAGATGCATTTATCATTATGCATATAAAATCAACACGACACACATAGAGACATCATTTTTACCGTGGTTAACCCACTCGAGATATGTCCACAAAGATATTCTACTTCTTATTTTTATTCTTCATCAAAAAAATATCTTGCACTGTGTGCATTACATCATGGGTTTAGTATTGGTGAGCTTGACCATCGTCACACCAATCTCCATAGCTTGCGACCTGGCCTTCAATTACATATCCACACTAACTCCATCTGAGCTCTGCATCTCTCAACAAAAAAAAGACTTCGAATCAAATCTCACAAAGGTTATGAAAAGTAATTCTCTTATACATAAGTTACAATGATAGATATGTCCTATTTTCCTCATACATTCTCTATTTATATCACAAAATGGGTCAAACCCCTTACATTATGACTCAAAACCCTAATTCTAAGTGAACTCCACGTGTCCACTATCTAACTCCTTGTGCACAGTTGGTCTTTGATCCAATTATTCATTGCTTTGAATATGCATTGATCCTCCTTTCCCGGCGTGCTACTTCTGTTTTACCTTCTATCACGTTGCTTTCCCTTATTTCCTATCACGCACTGCTTCCTTAGTCCCTTCTACCTCATTTACTACACTAAAATCCAAAATTTACTTCTCCAACAGGCCCCCAACACTAAACTATATCTCGTCCCAAGCCACTAAGGTTGTGTGTTCTTTCTGCAGATATTTCTCTAAGGCCTAAAACTTCCCGATGAGTGCATCCACTTGGTTCTTTCCCTATGCACTTTTCTCTATCAGGGTCTCCACCACCTGTGTTATGATGTTCTCATTCAACACTTCTCTAATTTTTTAGTGCACCTGTTACAGTTTGCTTTTCTCTAGTTCCAACTCTGCTATCATCTTCTCAGCTTGTTCCTGCAGGGGGCTCCAACTGATCCTCTCTGGTCTGTCTTTCCCCCTGAATTGTCTTCACTTCTGCTTGTAGTTTTTCCATCTCCTATGCGGCCTTCATCCTCTATGATATGGACATTTTCTTCTGTATTTTATTTGCATCTTTTATTGTGACATTTATCTTCTCTTACCTCTTATCAAATTGTTGGTTCCTTTCATCTTATGTGAGGATTATTCATATTTTCATGGTTCTTTCATAAAGCTCTTCTACTTCTTTTATTTCCAGCACAATACTATATGTTTGATATGTTTCCTGTTGATTCCTTTCATCTCAAACTTTTGAAAGGGTGGTTGCTTTCATATTTCTATCCAACTCTACTATCTCATGTCTATACCCCTCCATCATATGCTCTATCCTCTTTAACTTTTATATTATGTGTTGAGTTCTCTTGCTAGTGCATTGTATGGAATCATCTAGAATAACTCCTCAAGTCATGTCTCCAATTTTTCTGCCCGTTGTTTTTCCTCTTCTCGTTCTATCCACACTTATGTAAGAATAGTCTCTAGCACCTCCTTGGATTTCTTGTCTATCTCCAGGTTTGTTGTGTCCATCCTCGCCGTGGATTGTACTTCCTGTGCAACACTGACGTATAACTGATAGAGCGCATTTTTTTGGTATCTTAGCCATACCAATTCCATCCATTCTATGTCCTTGAATTGTTTATGTGCCATGTCTTTGTCCATTCACATAATGTCTTTATTAAGGATAAATTTCCCATTTGTTGATGATTTTATCTATACTGTATCCTCCTCACTCTACAAGGGGCATGGTATGTGCTTGCGCTATTTTCTACTACTATTTTTCCCCTTAGTGTTGCACCTTGGTAAATCGTATATTCTCTAATACCTTCTTTACCTTTGTAATAGCTTGCATTATCCTCTCTCTCTCTCTTTTTCCTCCTTATGTGATTTTTCAATGAGGTCATGTACTTTTTTCGCGAATAATTCGGCATCATCTTCTATTATTGTATATCATGGGTTGACCTAGGTTCTACCTTAGTTCTCTAACAAAACCCTATTCACCATCAGCCCTTCTGTTAAACCAGAAGGATACACCGGACACATAGTACACAAATGCATTCTCCCACTGTACTCTTTGAGCTCCCCGACTGTGCCAGTGCTATCACTTTACATGTTTCTCCATTATGGCCATGTCCCTCCCCTGCCATGAGCATTGTGGTAGTCGACCAAGAAAAACTATTGTTGATTCTAGGAAGTTGTAAATAATTTCCTGTAACAAGATTGGAGATAGTATGCGTGATTACAGGATGGAAGTGAGATTCCTCAATGGACGCCAATAAAAGTCCAGTGGTCGATCTATGGCCGCTAAGAAATCTCCTGTGGCTAGTAGAGAACATACACTATTTTTCCTCTAAGAAGGTAAGGGGGAATCTCTTCCAGGTGTTTGTGAAGAAGCAGTAAGGCATACACGTTAATGGGATACCGGGATAGTGCAAAACAAGCCATGGTTTGTTGTTGGGAGGTTCTGCAGCCCAATCATTAGTTATGAATTTTGTAGATGAAAGGAGGGAATTCCATTCTTTACACATGACGAAATATTTTCTTATTCTTTTGGATGGCAACCATGCCAACACATTCTCTTTTAGATCATTGGGCAATTGAGACCACCATGTTGGAAACTCCATTTTGAATGATAGGGAATAGTATAAGAATTTATTCTTGAATAAGTGAGGGAACAATATAAGAATTTATTCTGAATTGGTGAAAGGAGCGGACTCAGATTACTTCTCTGTTCAAAGGTCTTCAAAGGTCTACAAACAGAGAGACGATAGCAGATGATATAACAAGTTTGTTTTATGTGATTTTATACATAATTTATTTCCAAAATAGTCGACTTCGTCAAGATCATAAAATTAGATTATTATTATTAATATTATTACCTATTCTCAAACTCAAACATGTTATTCATTTGGCCAGGTTTAATCTTTTAATTATAATTTAATTACGCCGAAAGGCGTACACCTATTGACAATGGGCACATTTAATGATCTTTTAACCATAAATTTCAATCGTATGGTTATCAATTGAATATGCTAGCATATTCTTAGTTGTCCTTCCAAATCCATCTAATTTCCACGTTCAAATGATTAACAAACTTAATTGAAATCACAAATTTATTGCACTATTAACTTTTTATCATTTTACAGTATTAGACTTACATCTATGCCACGTTTACTTATGACAGTCCCATAATTACAATCAACCGTTTCATATTCTTTGTTTCATCTTACCAGCCATAAGCCTTTCGACGTTCACTAGCACTGCTAGTTATAATATTAATACAACTAAAAAATAATGGAGAATATCCAATTTTGAAAATAGTCGATCTTTGATTGATGTTTGGCTAGACCTTAAAATTAGATTATTATTGTTATTATTTGGGAAAATAAAAATGAAAAATAGAATAAAATTTCCAAAAAAAATAGAGAATAACTATGATTTAATATTTTGGATTTAATTTTGATTTGCATGAAATCCTTTGTAAATTTGAAAAGTGAATAATTTAAATGAATTGTTTTTTTTTTTTCATATTTTTGCTTTAAATTTCAGTATGAATTATTTTGAATTTAAAATTTAATATGAATTGTTTTAAATGGATGGATTTGTATATGTCAAATAGTTTGCATTAATCATAACTATTTGGTCAATTTAAAATTGCACTTTTAATAAAAATTGCTTAAATAAATATCTTTTGGTAATTGGTGTTGGCATTGTTATCCCCATTTTGTGGATAACTAAGGAGATTATGTCTCAAGGCCCTCAGGTTACAGATATGGAGTGTCGAGAGACTACATGACCAGCAATACACTTTTCACAGATGGAAAACCCGCTCACCACCACAGATGGTCACAGGTTTACAGATAGCATCCACCACACCAGTTGTCTTTTGGAAGGCAGTGGGACTTGCTGCATGAGGTACAAGTCAGAATTATGGTGAGAATAATTTCAATACCTAATCCATTTGATTATGTTGTATCTTAGGTTGCTCTATATTTCATGATATGTTCTTGGACATTATGCCTTTTGCCCTGCTTCACCTTGGTGGTTGACATTGTGCCTTAGTAAGTGGTCTTCTTTGGGAATGGAGTTGTTGTTGGGAAATCCCTTGATTAGACAATATACTGTTCCCAACCATACTTATCATTTTTCATCATTATTCCCACATGTTTCCTTATCTCTTGGGATTTTAGGGTGTATTGACCCAAATAAGGGGTTGTCCCTCATTCTATGGGAAGAAGGGGATAAAGGCCCATAGGGGTTGGTGTTGGGTAAAAGATAAAAGCCATATATGAACCTTCCATATGCTTCACCCAGGGATCACCCTAGAGAGAAATAAAACACTCATCTTTGAATAAAAGGGGACCCACAATATAACGGATAAATGCATTTATCATTCTGCATGATTATTCTAGTCTGCGCTATCAATAAACTCTAACGAATGCATTTATCATTACGCATATAAAATAAAAATGACACACATAGAGACACCATTTTTACCATGGTTCACCCCACTGGGATATGTCCACAAATATCTTCTACTTCGTATTGTTATTATTCATCAAAATAAGGTCATGCATTGCGTGCATTACATCGTGGGTTTAGTATTGGTGAGGTTTTCCCGTGTCACACAAATCTCCACAGCTTGCGACCTGACCCTCAATTACATCTCCACACCGATTCCATCCAAGCTCCATAGCTCTCAACAAAACAAAGACTTCAACTCAAATCTCACAAAGGTTCTCAAAAATTCTTCTCTCATACAGAAATTACATTGATAGATATTTCCTATTTTCCTCCTACATCCTTTATTTATATCACAAAATGGGTCAAACCCCTTACATTATGACTCAAAACCCTAATTCTAAGTTAACTCCACTTGTCCACTTTCTAACCCCTTCCACACAGTTGGTCTTCGATCCAACTATTCCTTTCTTTCAATTTGCACCGATCCTCATTATTTCCTGGCGTGCTGCTTCCTTTGTCCCTTCTTTCATGCCGCTTTCCCTTATTTCCTAGCACACACTTCTTCCTTAGTCCCTTATGCCTCATTTACTATGCTAAACTCCAAAATTTATTTCTCCAACATGCCCCCAACACTAAACTATGTTTCGTCTCGAGCCACTCAGGTTGTGTGTGCCTCCTGCACACATTTCTCTAAGGCCTAGAACTTCTCTATGAGTGCATCCACTTGGTTCTTTCCCTACACACTTTTCTTTGTTAGGGTCTCCACCACCTGCATTGTGATGTGCTCATTCAACACTTCTCTACTTTCCGAGTGCACCTGTTACAGTATGCTTTTCTCTAGGTCCAACTATGTTATCATCTTCTCAGCTTGTTCCTGTAGGAGCTCCAACTGAGCCTGTCTGGTCTGTCTTCCCCCTTGGATTGTCTTCACTTCTTCTTGCATTTTTTTCATCTACAACGCGGCCTTCATCCTATATAATATGGAAATTTTCTTCTATATTTTCTTTACATATTGCACTGTGACATTTATCTTCTCTTCCCTCTGATCCAATTGTTGGATCCTTTCATCTTTTGTAAGGCTTGTTCTTATTTGCACGGTTCTTTCATAGAGCTCTGCTACTTATTTTATTTCCAGAGAAATACTATATGTTTGATCTGTTTCCTGTTGATTCCTCTCATCTCAAACTTTTGGAGGGGTGGTTGGTGTCATCTTCCCAACCAAATCTACTATCTCATGTTTATACCCCTCCATCATATGGGTTATCCTCTTTAACGTTTCTTCTGCGCTGAGTCCCCTTGCTAGTGCGTTGTATGGATTCATCTGGAATAATTCCTCAAGTCCTTTCTCTAGTTTGTCTGCGCATTGTTTTTCCTCATCTCGTTATATCCACACTTCTATAAGAACTGTCTCTAGCACCTCCTTGGCTTCCTTGTCTATCTCCAGGTTTGTTGTGTCCATCCTTGCCCTGGATTTTACTTCTTGTGCAACACTAACCTGCGCAACACTAACCATGTGAGAATCCAATTACTGTCTGAGAAACTAATTATCAGAAAGAAAGCACATATGTAATAAGATAATGGCAAGCAAAATATTTCATCTACCATAACCATTCATCACATAATAAAACAAGGATTAATTTTCATCATTAAAGCAAAGAACATCAAAACATTGCACCAGATAACTTGACAACATAATTAATTGCTCTTACTCATTACTGCATCATTCATGAAACATGATAGGAAGTAGTTCTTCTCCAAGTCCAATCACATGCATTTGATGAAAATAACTTGTCTTTGGTCCAGAAGGACTTCTCAATTCATAGTAGCTTCAAAATAATTCTTAACCAAAAAGAAAG
Organism: Picea engelmannii; assembly: GCA_009831015.1. Taxonomy (NCBI): domain Eukaryota; kingdom Viridiplantae; phylum Streptophyta; class Pinopsida; order Pinales; family Pinaceae; genus Picea; species Picea engelmannii. The sequence continues at coordinate 132,939 of ML813504.1, read as the reverse complement.
ATTTCTTACAATAACCATTGACCTCTTCACTAATTGGTCGATTTATTTATTTATAATATAAAGTTTAACTAAAATTAATGGCTAAGTGCAGTTTAAGCAAAACAAAAATCACCACGTGGCATCATCTTCTAACAGTTTCTTTAACAGTCAACCCAAGATATCTCTTGAAAAGGATGACTTCTCTAGTATTCAGACCAAACGATAAACAATTATTCACAAGTTTGGGCCCATGGAAATCTATGTTGTTCCATCAGATTTGTAAATATTCCCTTGATGTCCACTGCATGCACCCGGTACTTTACTAGAATGGAGTTCAACTGTTGTAGCATGTTTCGGGCTCTAATTGGATGTTCTGCAAATCATTGCACTTGCCCTGATATTGCATCAGCCATATTTATGAAATCTTTGGTCCATAATGAATCTTGTTTGGCATGAGACTCGACTACGTCGGTCAGGTCGACAAAGTTATCGGGGGTGCCAAACTCAGGGAGTTTGATATCCTTTATTTCTCTGTTGATTTTTCTTCAATTTTTCTTTTGAGTTCTTCGGTGAGGTCACAAAGAAAAATTTGTTTGGTAGTCGGAAGGATATTTCTTGCAATCAGGGTTGAGGTAGTTTAGCAATCAGGTAACACATAGTAAGATACAAACAAAACAAAATAGAGTGATGTGTACCTTTGGAGCTCATTAGTATATACTTACGTGATCCTAGTCACCCCTTTGAATGACCTGTTATATCCTTATCCACGCCACCGCTCCTCTTCATTTTAAATGAGTTACGTCAGTGAGCCATAGCGTGGCAAATTAGGTACGACAGATATGAGCGTCAGAACCCTCACAATAGTTGCTTGACTCTTGGGGCTGGGAAAGGATGCCAGAGTCAAACATGTGTGTGTACGCTCCCAAAAGGTTGGATACCGTAATAAGGAAGTCGTTAAATGCCTCAGGTTGAGGCGAGTGGTTCCTCTAGAAGCCATATCACCAAGTGTGTCAACTATCATTCATTAATAATGGAAGCTGGGGAGTTTAAAGAGATTAGAATGATCGTATCGTATATTCCCCGCAACTTTGATCGACGGTGTTTCATGCGTTCTAGATTGCATTCGTCGAGAAGATGTGACACGTTAAATATTCAAGACATCCTATCGCGAGGCATGAGTTTTCTTTGGCATGTTTTATTTTTCTTCCTCATTCCTCTATAAATTCTAGGGGCTCCGTGTGGAATTCTACGTAGCAGTCGAGTTTATACATTGGTAACGCTGGTCTTGCGAGTCTAATTCTAGTAGAACTCTGTGTCGTAGTCCTTTAATCATCCACAAACTTCTAATACAATACGTTGTTGCACTATGGGATCCCCCTTAAACAAGGGTCGGGGTTTGTGAGGTATCCGGAGTGCCAGGTCTGAGCCCCAGCATGCCTGGGACTCTTTCTTATTGGCATCAAGTGTCCCTGAAGCTTCAATAGGAGGTACCTTCCTTTGCTCGGAAACAGTGTCAACGCCTGAAGCGGAGGTGGGAGTGGAGATAAATACATATGAAGGACATATGTTGGGGGGCATTCCCTCTCAAAAGAAAACATCGCGGAGGAGGGGAAGGCCTAGAAAAAATAAGGAAAAAGGAGGAAAAGACCGCCTCCCAACCGAGTTGAGTGCACACCTGGCCGCTGAGGAGTTTACGATGCACACTACCTGGACAGAGCCTATCAGGACTACCAGTCGAGGAAGTGGGAGATGAAAGGGAAAGGAAAAGACACTAGGTTCTCCTATTGGGAGTCCCATCTAATAACTAGAGCAGGCCCAAGTTTCCATAGCTGAACTTTACCAAGAAAATAGAGAATTGCGGAGACAGTTGGCGGCGAAGAACCAAGAGGTATCGACACCACAGGGTCACGAAGGAAGCATAGATTGGATCAAGAGATGTCTTCAGGAAGAACAAGATATGATTGTGCAGCTGCATGAGGCACAGAGGATGGTGGTGAAGGAGAAAAAAGAAAACACTGCAAGGCGCAAGGAGTAGTCCGGGAGAAGGTCCGTGCGCAGGAGATACATAATGGGTGGGCTCTTGCTTTGCATTCTCCGAAATGACGCTTGATAGTTTTATCTTTTTGTTTTAAGTGTTTTCTTATTGTCACTGTAACTGGGCCGGTTAGTCAAGGCCTTGGCGGTGTTTATTTGTACATAACCTGAGCTTGGCGAGAGATTTAATTATATGAAAATTTGAAAGTGTTTTGAATGTATCGTTTTCCGTCTTCGTATGTAAATATACCATGTTTTTTAATCTAAGTTTCTCGCAAATTATGAGATTTTATAATTATCATTGTTCTGAGTTGCTTCGTAAGTTCGTTGATACGTTCCTTTTAAAACTTCTGATGTTGATTGATACTGACGTGGCGTTACTGACTCGGGGTTATTAAAATAATTTAAAACATAAAATCTAGAACTTGGCTAGTGGGTAAGGATTACACTTGGGGACTTCGCTCACATTGAATGCGCTAAAAGAGCTAGATACCACGACTGCCGATGCTCGGATGGCATCGGGAATCGATGTTCAAATGAAAAATTAATGCATAGTTTTCTTATTGGATTATCATTTTTGTGAATCCTTGATGCCAAAATCATTTCAGGAGTCGGCCATCGGCGATACCACTCCTCTCTTTGCGCGACACTTACTCTTATCATTTTTTTATGCCGACGCCGAACAGGTCGGTCGTCGACAACATATTTAGTGGAATTTATTCGCAGAGATTAGAAACCTGCTTCTGCCGATGCCGGTGAAATTCGTTGCTCCACTGTTTTGAACTTCTCAAGCAATTTTCGTCAATTTTAATATTTCTCGATGCCGAATTTCCTAAGCGTGTTGGGGAAAAATTTAGACTGTCGATTTCTTAAGTAGTTGTTAAGTCCCTTTTAAAGTTAAGATGATTCTTTATATGTTCAAGCAAACTTTAAAAATTTCAAACATGAAAACATAAAAGATAAGCACAGGAAGTAGTTTCATACTGAAGTGGAAATAAACAATGCGAAGGATCAAGTGGTACCCAAAAAGTAGAAATGGACATAGAATTTTTAGGGTGTGTTGAGTGCTCAACAAATGGCGATTCATTGGGCTTAAGAAGAATCTTTGTTCCTCCTCCAAGGCCCGGATGATACAGAAGCTAAGGGAGAATCTTAACTGGTCTTAAATCAGAACCTCTTAACCTTTGCATTTGAAGTTCTTTGGTTGATGCTTCTGGGTCTGCCTGTGGCGTTTTAACCCTTTTCCTCCTTCATTTCCTTTGACCTTGAATCATGCCCCATTTTTACAAAATTTTAGCAAAGTATTCACTGACACAAAGCCTTTATTTACCTCTACTCATCTGCTTCGGTGTCGCTCTGTTTCCAACGAGCGTCTATAGCCCCGATGAAGTCAACCAGACATCACAAACCTTGCTCCACCGCTAGCGAGCGTCCATAGCCCCAACAGAGATATTTGCATACCCTCTCCTATTTTTCACTCTTTTGATAATATCAATTTTATTTCAGCATGATGCCCTGAGTGAGTGAGGGAGGAGGATGTCTGTTTATTTGCAAAGTGAGATGGTTAAGGTGGATCCTGTTGGATTACTGAGAGGGCGGGTGAATTAGTAATAATGTAATTATAATCCTTTTTCTTCAAATGTTATATCAATGTAGAATTATTATCCAATAATGAGCCGTAATAAATAAACAATCACACACATACACAGTACACTAGTGTTTTACGTGGAAACCCAAATCGGGAGAAAACCATGGAATGTTTTTTCTTATATGTCTTGAAGAATTACATTCATTGGAAGCACCAACTTCCTTTGTTTTCCAGCTGCAACTGGAAGGAGGCTCCAACCTCCTAGTTTCTCAGGCTACAACCTGAGGGAAGCTCCAACTCCCCAAATCTCTGGCTACAACCCCCAATGTTCTCCGGCTACAACCGGAAGGTGGCTACAGCCACCTGTCCTTGCCCCGTCTTGCCACCCTGAAGTAGAAGTAGAATGATGGAACCACTGTCACACTATCACTGTGAGATATACCGCTGTAAACCTGTACCAATAAATCTGAACCATGCATCAACCTGTACCATAAACAAGTGCATCAACCATGCACCAACC
>ML813504.1:96956-126612 GCA_009831015.1 Picea engelmannii | reverse complement strand
TATATATATATATATATATATATTATTATTGGAAGTATTGTTTCAGAGCTTGGCCATTTACTAGGAGAGCATCAGGTTCCCCCCTCAGATTCTGCAACCGATAAGTGCCTTCCCCGATATTCTCATCCACCTGAAAAGGTCCAAGCCATGGATTCTGAAACTTAAAATGCTTCCCTTTTGATTCAGTTTCCCTGTCCCACTTCAAGACTAAGTCTCCTACTTCAAAGTTCTTTTCTTTAGCCTTATTCTTATCAAACCACCTTTTCACTATTTGTTGGTGAACTAGGAACTTTGAATTATCCTTTTCTCTCTCTTCTTCCAACATGAGTAGAGTGTTGATTCTTTGTTGTATGGTTGATGAAGGTTCCTCACGGGAATATTGGGCTAGTTGAAGAGATGGAAGATAGAGACCATTTGGGAGGATTGCTTTTTTCCCGTAGAAAAAAAAGTACGGGGAATTCCCTATAGTTTATTTGGGTGTGACTCTATCGGCCCCTATATAATTATGGAGTAGATTATTCCAATTTATTTGGTTATCTACAACTGTCTTCTTTAATATTCTCACTAGGTTCTTATTAGTTGATTCTGCCACACCGTTTCTCCGGGGATAATAATCTGCAGAGTACTTAATTATGATTCCTTTATCTAGAGAAAACTCTGTCAATAGGGTGGAAGAAAAATAAGTTGCATTATCAAGAACCAGAACAGAAGGGACACCAAACCTTGTGATCAGTTGTTGTTCTATGAATTGGATCACTACCTTCTCATTTACATGAGTTAGAGGAATGGCCTCTGCCCATTTCATGAAATAGTCGGTGGCAATAAGAATGCACTTGTGTAGTTTTGAAGAGCTAGGTGTAATTTATTCTATGATATCCAACCCCAATTGCTCAAAAGGCCTAGAGACAGTCACAGGTTGGAGTGGGACTACTGCTCTCTTATCCTTCCCAGCACTTATTTGACAAGTCTTACAGTTTCTAGCAAAAGTATGAGCGTCTTTGAACAATGTGGGCCAATAATAGTCGGCTCTCAGAATCATATGAGCGGTGGTGTTTCTTGTGAAATGTCCCCTGACAAGGCCATCATGGAGCTCCTTCATCACTTTGTCTGCATCTTCACGTTTGAGACATCTTAATAGTACTCCATCATAATTGATCTGGAAGAGTACCAAATTTACAAGGCGATATTGTGCATATTTTAACTTGAGGTCTCTCATTTCCCCAGGGTTGAGGTTTTCGGGACAAGTCCTGTGATGTAGAAGATAAGTTAAATCCTTATAACAAGACTCTTGTCCTGGGGAGATGTATGATACTTCGCCACACCATAGTTCCATTTCATTCTCCCATCCGAAATCTTCATTTACTTGGTCCTAGGCTTCGGCTATAAGCCTGCATAACCCTTGTCCTCTGACTAATTTGGTAGGTTTTATATCTAGATCAAATTCCTAGACTACCTCCATCCAGTTCCCTCTTCTTTCCCCCATTTTTTTTTGGGTAAACAAGTATCAGACTGCAGGTGTTGGGTATGTGTTATATTCTTTGCATGTGTGTGTGTGGGCACTTCATATATGAAACCTACCCCCCGGTTACGCGCAACATTCAGCAACGGGCTGTAGCCTGGGGCAGCGCCCCAAAATATTTTTTTGGGCGGGTTTTGCTATTTTTAGCGGATTTTGATATTTTTAGCAGTTTTGTAAATTAATCCCAGATTAAGGGATTAGGGTTTTGGTATCTATGAAATTCCTAAAAACATTGTATATATATTGTATGGTGAATGGTGAAATTAGATATAATGAATATAAGAAAGGTTTTTTCGGTTGAGGGTTTCCGGTATAAATCTCTGTGTACTATGTGAATGAGCTATTGATTAAATTCTGTTTTTCTTAAGAATCTATATGCATTGATTTACTTCACAGGTTTAAAACTTACAGCAAGGTGTTGTACAATCACTTTAGTGTGATTCTTGAGGATGTAAGACCTGAAATGTTTTATTGCCTTATATACCGCATAGGCCTGTTTATCTATAATAGGATAGTTGAGCTCAACTCCTTGAAGATTAGTTCTCATGAATGACACTGGGGCCTCGTTGTTGTCATCATCCTTATGAGTAAAAACTGCAACTAATGATTGGTCGGAGGCGAAAGTATAAAGGGAGAAGTCTCTATTGAAATTAGGACTTCGCAACACCGGGGCCCGGGATAAAGCAGCTTTGATATTGTTGAAGGCATATTTTCACTCATCATCCCACTTAAATTTGGCATCCTTTTGAATCATATTTTGTAAGGGTTTTATGATTTCTGCAAAATCGGGAGTGAAATTCCTCACAAAATTGATTTTCCCGAAAAATGACTACATAGGTTTCTTGTTATGTGGCAAGGGAAGTTGAGTTATGGCCTTATTCCTTTCTGGGTCTATGCGAATACCTGCTTGAGATATAATTTGACCTAACAACTTACCTTCCTCGACACCGAAGATATTTTTCTTAGGTTTTAAGGATATACTGTATTTCCTACACCGTTCGAAAATATGAGTTAAGTGTTGGATGTGCTCTTCTCTATTCTTCGAATACACAGTTACGTCATCTAGATACACTACCACATATTCATTGATTAGTCCCTAGAAAGATACGTCCATGTCCCTTTGGAAGGTCTCTCTTGCATTAATTAACCCAAAAGGCATGCGTTTATACGTGGAGGTGCCCCACTTGGTTCAGAAGGTGGTTTTTAAATGGTCTTCCTCTGAAACCAAAACTTGGTTGTAACTTGAGAAACTGTCTAGTAGAGAGAAAATATCTGAGCCGGATACGGTATGTAGGAGATGTTCCATCGACAAGACTGGTTAATTGTCCTTTTTCTGAGGCTCTGTTGAGGTTCTTAAAATCTATGCATAAGCGGATTTCACCTGACCTTTTCCTCATCGGGACAAGATTTTCTACCCATGCGAAATGCCTAACCTCGAAAATGATCTTGGCATCTAAAAGTTTCTTTAACTCTTGATACATGAGAGGTTCCAGGGATGGATGATACTTTTAGAGCTTATGTTGGAAAGTTTTCACTTCGAGTTTTAACGGGATAGTGTGTTGAATGATGCGGGTATCATACGTTTTCAGATCCCTGTAGGACCATGTGAAGGCATCCTAGTATTGTCGGAATAATTTGAGATAAGATTTCCTCTCTTCCTTAGATATAGTCTTACCGAGATTCAAATTCTTTGGGTTCTATGGGGTCCCAATATTTATAGTTTCATGCAGGGGACAAGAGCTACTAGTCTTTGCATTTTTAGGTTCCTTAAATCGCTCTTTCAGATCAAACAGATTTTCTAGATTAGCTATCCCTTTCAGTATTCTGTGAGCCTTTGATTTATCCATAGGTTGTCCTGTTCGAGAATTGTTCTCTATTGATTTCTCTTGGAATACTTCATCGTCAATAGCCATATCTTTGAAATTGTATTGGTTAGTCAAGAAGTTTATGATTTTTTCATCTCCTTCAAAGACTTTCCAATTGGAAATTTTATTAGGTACCGACGGTTTTTAGAGCATATCCACAATGAATTGGGAGGCTTCATAATCCTCCAAAGGTGAAAACCTGGAAGTAGTTGTGGCCAAGGAGTCAACAAGAATATTCTTTACTCTGGGAATAATTGTAATATTGAAGGTTTCAAAGTGATCTATTAACCTATGCACTTCCTGTTGATAGTTCTTTAGGTGAGGAGAATTACAATGTATAGTATTTCTTACTTGTCTAACAATAATTTCAGAGTCTCCAAAAACTTTCAATTCTTTGACATTCAAATCTATGGCTTTATTTAATCCTTGTACTAGAGCTTCATATTCGATAGTGTTGTTGGTACATTCCAAATCTAGACTACATGACAAGAAATGAAATTTACCTTTAGGATCGATGAGGATGCACCCTCCTCCTGACCCTTCGTGTGATTTAGATCCATCAAAATAGAGGGTCCAAATTTGTGAACGACAATCGCTCTTTTCCTTTCCCTGTTAATTTCATGCCTTCCCATCTTTTGTTTCGTAATCTCCAGCACAGGGTTTTTACAGAAGAGGGTGTCTCCTGTCGGTATCGATGACTTCTCTTGAAAAACCATTTCAGAGTTTTGGGTAAGAGGAACATTGGATAGGAGAGGAGAAAATTTTTCGAAGTAGGAATCACATGAATAATTGCCCAATATGGGGAAATCTGTGGATGAGGGTTCGTTTGGTGTTTCTAGATCAGTGACCATATGTTTCATATATCTCTCCCTATCGATTCTGATCATGTTCTTGTATCCCTTCAGTGGTAGCCAAAGGTGTGCCCAGTCTGTACTGAAGTACCCGTTTAGCTTTTCAGACCAAACTCAACTCAGTAATAGCCCATATGCCTCTGGGATATCTACTAAAATGATGTCAATCACCTTCACAAAAATGGGATGTGTCAATATTCTGATCATCACATATTTGAGTTCTCCTATGACCTTGGCTTGGGTTCTGTCTAGTTGAATGACATGTTTATCACTCTTGAAAGGGACAACATTTAATTTTTTGAAAACAAACAAGGGCATAATGTTGGAAGACGCTCCAGAATCTACATAACAATTGTGAAGGTTTCTATCAAGACTTCAAACATTAAGAAGAAAGGTCGGACATAAGGATTTTCCCTTCTATCTCCCGAACAGGAGTTCATAGTTGGTTTTCCCACCAGATCTGTGGGAGACAGATTTCTTTCCAAACCATTACCCGCCATCGAGTTTTCTACTAAGTTGAAAACTTGTAATAGAAAGTCCTTCCGCTGAGGAATCCTGCATATGTTTGGGTGATTCCTGTGTATGAATTCTTATAGGGTTTTTACCGAGAGAGAAGGATGTTTTCGGGTGATTGGGATTTAACTTAATTTTCGAGGCCTCGGTGGCATCAACATCGTTCGAGCCAGGCGGACCCTTACTGCGTGTCTGTACCGCCTAAACTTCCGTGGATTTTTCCTGAGACTCAAACAGGTCGTAGAAAGGAATGATTAGGTCGACATCCCATATCAGCATGGTTGTATCTCATGGTGGGTCAATATCTTCCTAGTCAACAATATTCATAACCAAACTGCTTAGTTGTTCGATCAGGGATACTTCTGTCTAGAAACTGACTGACCATCAAATTCATGGCATGTACCCATTGAGGGCAGTCTCTTTCAGAGTGGTTTTACTAATGATAAGTATAGAAAGAATCATACGCAACATTCCCTAGATCAATCTTTAAGTTAGCTAGGTGAGGTTCAATTGATTTGAAAGGCGAGTTTCTTTTAAAGAAAGGCTTATAGGGCCTTTGGCCTAGGTTTCCCTCTCCTGCATTTCTCTTCATGTCTATGATATTGTTTGACAATTTATTAACCATGTGTTGTAGATCTTCTATAACCCCATTCCCCTTGTCAGGAGTCTATTCAGTTGGTTTCCCCGACGTTCTAGTTAAAAGGAGTCCTCTCTTGGGAGGGGGTTGGGCTTCATTCTTTACTAGAGAGGTCTGGCCTTCTTTACATCCTTTCACCTAGAATACTATTGTCTTGGCCTCTTCAAAAATTTCCACTCGGGTTTGCTTAGAGGCTCTTTTTACAAACATAGAAATAGAAGCCAAGAGCGCGTTAGCATAAACCTTGATTTGCAGCTCCTCAGTTGTTCTTGATGGAGCTAAAATTTGCTTAATATGGTTGTGAATATTTGATTGAAATCTTTGACCCTTTCCTTCGAACTCATGGTGGCTATGAGAAACTCATCCATCAAATCTCCCGTAGTAGTTTCCTCTGTAAATTTATCTAGGAAAGCTTTATGGAACTTGGTCCAGCTAGTTATAGATCCTACTGGCAGATTAAAATACCACGTGGAAGCTGAATTTTCAAATGTGTAGGGGAAAATTTTGCAGACTATGTCTTCATGTTGAATGTTCATAAGTCTCATCGCAAGTATGAACTTCTTGATATGATCTTCAGGAAAACCTGAAGTCTCGAGGTCATACTTGGGAAGTAGCTTCTCTGAGTGTTGGGGAAGATTATGTACTCATCTAGAGATGACCACGACGTCTCCGACCAACCAAGGTTGGTTGTTCTAAAGCAGGATTTCCCTTTCCTCTTCATGGTCATTATTACCTTCCATATATTCGAAATCTGAGATGAACTCTTCTTCTTTCAAAAGGTCGTCTGGCTCAGAGACGTCGTTGGCTGGTGTCTCGGGGATAAGATTCAAAGGGTCTTCGATTTCGGTGATCGCGAAGTCTATTAAGTCTTCTATCGTGTGTACAAAAAATTTGTCGGGATTATTGACCACTGGTTTGCTTATTTTTTTTCTTTGAGGAAGTATCGGAGCCAAGGGAACACACTAATTTGTATGGTGTAGGCTCTTGTGAGTCTTCTAAACTAATTTAATTCCATGTGAGGAAGAGCGTAAGGTATTTTGGGGAATAATTGTTCTTCCTCGGGCTGGGGTGAGTTACCTGCTTCGGGAGTACTCAGCGTGTGTGGGTTGTCTTGTGAATGACTAGCCATGCATGTGGGTTGTTACGAATATGTAGGCAGTTTGAAATGCTATATAAAATATATTTTCAACCATTCATTCTCAGGCCCTCCTTCTAGCGCCAATTCTGTTGATGGGTCTTAAATACCTTGATTCAACAGTAGGAACCAAACCTACCACCGAGGCCCAATTAGACTCTGCAACGTTTAAAGATGGAATGGTTTTCTAGATCTTGCGATCCAGCCAAATTATCGATGGGATTTGTGTTTTCTTGTGAAGGCTCTTCCTTCAGTTAGGAATATTATCTTATGTATTTTCTCTTGGGTGGGACTGGTATGAGAGATGCAAGACAGTATAAACCAACTTTATAGCAAACATGATTAAGTTTTAACCACTGGGGAAGAGTCTGAGCTTGGGATAACTCACTGCTCAAACATGCAGACAATGATTCTATACCACAGGCCTAGTACTAATACATTAATCATGTGAGCATCCACTTAATGTCTGAGAAACTAATTATCAGAAAGAAAGCACATATGTAATAATATAATGGCAAGCAAAATAATTCATCTACCATAACCATTCATCACATAATAACAAAACGATTCATTTTCATCATTAAAGCAAAGAACATCAAAACTTTACATTAGATAACTTGACAATAGAATTAATTGCTCTTACTCATTACTAAATCATTCATGGAAAATGATAGGAAGTAGTTCTTCTCCAAGTCCAATCACATGCATTTGATGAAAATAGTTTGTCTTTGGTCCAGAAGGAATTCTCAATTCATAGCAACTTCAAAATAATTCTTAACAACCAAAAAGAAAGAGTTCTTACAACAACCATTGATCCCTTAATATAAGGTTTAACTAAAATTAACCGCTAAGTGCAGTTTAAGAAAAACAAAAATAGCCACATGGCGTCATCTTCTAATAGTTTCTTTAACAGTCAACCTGAGATATCTCTTGAAAAGCGTGACTTCTCTCCTATGCAGATCAATTGATAAATAGTTATTCACAAGTTTGGGCCCATGGAAATATGTGTTGTTCCATTGGAGTCGCATATATTCCTCTGATGTCCACTCCATGTGCCTGGTACTTTACTAGACTGAAGTTCAATTGTTGTAGCATGGTTCAAGCTCTGATTGGACGTTCTGAAAAATCATTGCACTTGCCCTGGTCTCGCATCGACCATCTTTACAAACTCTTTGGTCCGTATCAAATCTTTTTTGGAGTGCAACTCGACTACGTCGGTCGGGTCGACAAAGTTATCGGGGGTGCCAAAATCAGGAGTCTGATATCCTTTATTGCTCTATTGACTTTTCTTCGATGTTTCTTTTGAGTTATTCAGTGAAGTCATGGATAAAAAATTGTTAGGTAGTTGGGAGGATATTTTCTGCAATCAGGGTTGAGGTAGTTTAGCGATCAGGTAACACATAGTAAGATACAAAAAAACAGAATAAACCTATGCGTACCTGTGGAGATCGTTAGTCTCGATCGTTTAATAATTACATGATCCCAGTCACCCCTTTGAATGACCTGTGATGTACTTTTCAACATCGTCACTCCTCTTTAGTTTAAATGAGTTATGTCAATGTGACATAGCGTGGAAAATCAGGTACGACAGATATGAGTGTCGGAACCATCACAGTAGCCGCTTGACCCTTGGGGATGGGAAAGGATGCAAAAGTCGAACGTGTGCCTGTATGTTCCCAAAAGGTTGGATACCATAATGAGGAAGTCGTTAAATGCCTCAGGTTGAGCCAAGTGGTTCCTCCAAAAGTCGTATCACCAAGTGTGTCAACTATCATTCGTTAATAATGGAAGATGGGGAGTTTAAAGAGATTAGAATGATCATACTTTATATTCCATGCAACTTTGATCGACGATGTTTCATGTGTTTTGGATTGCATCCGTTGAGCAGTTGTGAAGCGTTAAATATTCAAGACATACTCTCTCTACCACCCACATCTTCTAATGGTAACAAGATGAAAATGGATGTTCCGTTTTGGACGTTGAAAGTTTCGATGCCATGCATCCCAGAATTTAGTTCCAGAACATGAGAGTACAACATATTCTCTAAAATAACATACCTCCCCTGCAATAACGAACAATTATGTGGTAGGTGTCCCGCTATACTCTGCTGTATTGTGCTAGCGCTATCACTTTATATGTTTTTCCAGTGTGGCTGTGGCCCTCCCCTGCCACGAGCATTGTGGTAGTCGACCAAGAAAAACTATTGTTTATTTTAGGAAGTTGTAAATAATTTCTTGTAAGAGGATTGGAGATAGTATGTGTGATTACAGGATGGAAGTGAGATTCCTCGATGGCTGCCAATAAAAGTCTAGCGATCGATCTGTGGCCGCCAATAAATCTCCTGCGGTTAGTAGCAAACACACGATATTTTTCCTCTAAGAAGGCAAGGGAGAATCTTTTCCAGGTGTTTGTGTAGAAGCAGTAAGCCATACACATTGATGGGATACCGAGATATTGCAAAACAAGCCATGGTTTGTTGTTGGGAGGTGCAGAGCCCAATCATTAGTTATGAATTTTGTAGATGATGAAAGGAGGGCATTCCATTCTTTACACATGATAGAATACCTACCTATGCTTTTGGCTGGCAACCATGCCAATGCATTCTCTTTTAGATCGTCCGGCAATTGAGACCACCATGTTGGAAACTCCATTTTGAATGACAGGGAACAATATAAGATTTTCTTCTTGAATTAGTGAGGGAACAATACAAGAATTTCTTCTGAAACGGTGAAAGGAGCAGACTCAGATTAATTCTTTGTTCAAATGTCTACAAACATATACACTATGGCAGATGATATAATAAGTTTGGCTTATATGATTTTATACATAATTTACTTTGTTAATTTTGAAAATAGACCTAGTCAAGATCTTAAAATTAGATTATTATTATTAATATTATTACTTTTTTTCAACGGGAAAATTTCTGGATTATATTATATTCAAATATAATGTGTTTTCTAGTTAGAGATTACAAAGCACTAGCAACAAAACTTGTCAAATGAAGCTTTCGCCTTTAGTGATTTCTAGGCCAGCAAGAGGAGAAAGTTCATACAAAAGAGAAAATTCAAGTTCAAAGTAGTTGACAAAATATTCTTCAAAATAAAACGAAGATCAAGAGTAGCCTTCAAAAACTTAAATCATGAAAGACCGCTATGATGTGATGAGAAAGTCTTAAAATAGAGATAAGAAATGGGGAGGACCTTCATGGCCATCTATCCAGAGATTGTATGTTATAATCCCCTCTTTTTTTCTGTAGATTTGTCTTAGATAGTTTGTCTAAAGTTTTGTTGTGCTCATGATTGATGTGCTTGAAGCTGAGTTTTTTGAAAGTGGGTAGAAGTAGTCTGATTTTGTCCTTCCAAGCCAGGAGGGAGATGGGTTGTAGATCGTCGTTGTTGTTCAACTACTCAATAATAATTTTGAAGTCCCCAAGTATCTGAGGTGCTTCAATATGAAGTCAAGAGGCCAAGTATAGAGTGGCCCAAACGCCTAGTAATTCAACTCTAGCGTCGGTGCTCCACAATTAAAATTCCATCTATAAGATGAGTTTTTTGTAATTATGATCAACCCTCCAACACCACTCTAAGTGGCATTTGATAGCGCTGCTCCATTGAACCATCCAGTTGGAGTATCCTCTAATTCAACTGTCCTCTTTATGTTTTGCAATCTTGGCTTACAAGGGTGTATGTCATTCGAGTTTTTAAAAATTCCAAGTGTTTTGTATGTTGTTGAGCTTGTGGATGGGGTCTCATTTTCAAAAAAAAAATTATTCTTGTCCAACTAAATGGACCAACAGACCAGGAATGGTAGATTCTTTAATTTGTGTTCCATATGGGTCCAAGAGTCAAAGTAGTTAGAGAGAGTTGGCCCATCCCAAGATGATTTAAGATCTAGCACCAAAGTAATTTTTTCCCAAACCTTTTTGGAAAATGAACACTTGTTGAATAGGTGGTCCACTGATTCAACATCGTTGTAGCAAAGATGTAAAATATTTGGTCCTGTCTAGCCCTTTCTTTGCAAGATATCCCGGGTGTTTAATTTATAAGCAGTCATGAGCCAAGTTAAGAATTTAATATTGGAAGGACGAAGCCAGGTCCAAAGATGTTTTCTCCAGCCTTTAATATTTGTATGCCAGAGCGTGTGTGTGATCTCTATATAGACATTCTGGACAGTTAATTTGCCCGAATGGTCGCCCCCTGACCACATAAGCTGGTCATCCAATTCATTTAAGTGAATACCTGAATGGGCTAAGGCCGAGCAGAGGGTGTTCCAATGAGGAGCTAGTTCTGCGCTGAGTTCAAGAGCATCACTAGAGATCCACCTATCAGGGAAAAGAGCCAAGATGGATCGATCGTTGGCTTGGTAGAGATACCACACATTTTTAATATGTAAATGTTATATCAGCTGTGGAGGAAGTGTAGTGGGAGCGCCCAATCTAAGGATGCGGTCGCAACCAAGAGTGATGGAGTGGCTTGAACCTGGCTGCCAACAAAGCCCACGAGTTAACCAGAATTTGGATTTAGTAAGATTTTTCCACAAATATGAAGTCGCCCTGGTGGTAACATTGTCGGTTAGGAGCCAACTGGATATTGTGTACTGTGATAGATATTATTAATATTATTACCTAATCAAAAACTCAAACATGTTATTCATGGCCACCTTTAATCTTTTAATTATAATTTGATTATAAGAGTAATACAACTAAAAAATAATGGAGAATATCCAATTTTGAAAATAGTCAATTTTTTATTGGTGTTTGGCTTTGCGACCTTAAAATTAGATTATTATTATTATTTGGGAAATAAAAATGAAAAATAAAATAAAATTGACAAAAAATAGAGTAGGTGTAATTTAATATCTTTGATTTAATTTTGATTTGCATGAAATCCTTTGTAAATTTGAAAAGTGAATAATTTAAATGAATTGTTTTTTTTTCATATTTTTGCTTTAAAATTTAGTATGAATTATTTTGAATTTAAAATTTAACATGAATTGTTTTAAATGGATGGATTTGTATATGTCAAATAGTTTGCATTAATCATAACTATTTGGTCAATTTAAAATTGCATTTTTAATAAAAATTGCTTAAATAACTTTTGATAATTAGTGTTGGCAGTGTTATCCCCATTTTGTGGATAACTAAAGAGATGATGTCTTGGGGCCCTCGGGTTGCAGTTATGGAGTGTCGAGAGACTACATGACCAACAATACACTTTTCATAGGTGGAAAACCTGCTCACCATCACAGATGGTCACAGGTTTACAAATAACATCCACCACGCCAGTTGGATTCTGGAAGGCAGTGGGACTTTCTCCATGAGGTACAAGTCAAAATTATGGTGAGAATCATTTCAATACCTAAGCCTGCTTGGACATTATGCCTTTTTCCTTCCTTCTCCTTGGTGTTTGAAATTGTGCCATAGTAAGTGGTCTTCTTTAGGAATGGGTTTGTTGCTGGGAAATCCCTTGATTAGCCATCGTATTGTTCCCAACCATACTTGCCAATTTTCATCATTATTCCCCTATGTTTCCTTATCTCTTGTATTTTTAGGGTGTATTGACCCAAATAAGGGGTTGCTCCTCATTCTATGGGAAGGGATAAAGGCCTAGAGGGGTTGGTGTTGGGTAAAAGATAAAATCCATATATGAACTTTCCAGAATAGAAATAAAACACTCATATTTGAATAAAAGGGGACCCATAATATAATGAAGAAATTCCTGAAAGGTAGATTGAAGGATAAGAGGCCTCATGATGAGCTGACCTATCATGTCCATGGATATATATTGGTATGACATTGTCATTATCTGGTCACCAAACCAGGGCAGTGATTCCCAGCTACATGGCTGAGAGAAAGGGGGTCTCATCATGAGCCAGTCTTCTCATTTCCATTAGGCATTTGTGGATGACATTTCCACCATCTAGTCACCACGCTAGGGCAGTGTCCTTCAACCTCTCCTTGTACTAAATAAAATATAAATAAAGAAAGATAAAAGTAAAATAAAGGGCATGGAAAAATGCATTGCAGATGAAGGTACAACACACCCTCTACAAAGGCACCCATGAATGAGACACTACAACCCCTAGTATGTCATGAACACTATTCCTATTGAGTCTTGACCCCATCCACCTCATACACTTTACATGGATTAGAGAGGGACCTCTTGGAGGCTTGGATTGACCTAAGGAAATATCTACCCAATAGGACACCTCGTCAACCCTCCCACACTTAAGCTTGACAAGTCGTATAGTGTCTTGGAGTTGTTAAGTGTTTTATATGGTAATATTTGATGAACATGCTTAGATGGTTTATTTATTGATTGGATCTACTTATCATGATGTTATGACTTGAGATCCTTGGAGGGCATGTCCATTTGTTTTTGCGGGAACTAGCTATAAGTGGTGAAGGGAGCCAAAGAGGATACATCATTAGTTTCATCACAAGCATATACAGTTCCATACATCAATACACAAAAATACATGCATAAACAATGATTAAATGCTAAGTATACATAATAGAAGCAATCACGCAACAAAGAAACTATTGATTCATGTACATTATAAAAAAAAATTAGAGCTTGGATAATCTTCTTTTATATTATTATCATCTCAACATTGTTTACATCAAATACAACTCTCATACAATAGCTTACACAACAAAGGATATACCCAAATACGCGTTATAGACTCTTAAGCTTATGCACAAGCACAGTTCCATTCAAAAACCCTTTACAATAGCTCTACAAGATAGGCTCAATAAAGTCATCATACTAGTAACAACGATAAACATCAGAAGAGTAACGCTATATTTATATTTTTCCCTTGGTCACTTCTTAGCTTCTTGTTTCCGGTGTCTTTCTAGATTTCTCCTTGCATCTGCCCAAAAATGTTTCCTTTTCCACTACTTGTCGAGCTGGCGCATGATATGTTTTTCATTGTTGGCACACTTTTCAATCAACTTTCCACTCATCTAACTTCTTTCTACCACTTCGACGTTTTTGCTAACATGTTGTGCTTTCCGCAAAACTTTGGCTTTTCCACAAAAATGGGCATCCCTAAAAACAAATGGCTCAGCAGGCCTTGACCAAGTCATTTGACTCATCCCAAGTCAACCTTTCACTTCTTTATTGTGGTCTCCCCCAAATAGACGGCCCAACTCATGGACGACTGTCATTTTCTGTTGGGCGAACCGGTTGTACTGGTCCACTCGCTCCTTCTATTTCTTGATGAGAATGGATGCACTTGCAACACGTTCATGGCCTATAGCAACATTCGTCTCTTCCGGCTTCGTGGTGAGCAGGGAATTCTATTCAAAGTCGACAGCTTAGTCGAGGTGTTCTAGTTGGAAATACATAGGTTGGACCGCAGGGTGAAAGTCCCTAATTTATTTCTTCATGGCTTGAGTAGCCTCATGTAGCACATCTATATTTTCATTCGCTGCTTAAATCTCTGCAAATTTGTCTTGTTTCTTGATAGGATCGTTGATATATTGTGTTTAGGCATTCAATTGGTTAAGATATATCCACAACTCATCAATCAGCCTACTACGACATTCCAATAACCTGACCCAATCATTGGCCATATTAAACAGCTCTCGACATTCTTCAACATGAGAATGGAGGTATGAGTCGGCTTTATCTCCTTTGACAATGAGCTAGTTGATATTCTCACACAAATCCTTGGGATTCTCTTGCTCCTAGAGTTGAATAGTCTCAAGTTTGTGATGGATACTGGCTACCTTCCCTGCAAGTTGTATCCATGTGTTTGTGACAAGCATGATCCATTATGTAGGATAAAATGGGGTAGTTTCTTTCAACAACTCTAGTACTACCTGTACGAATTTGGACTAGACTTGAATGAATTTATCTGACATGGATGCAACTATGGATTTGACCTGGACACACAATCCATGCTCATATTATGTGGATAAAGAGTCTACGATTAAGATCTCTTATAGTTGTTATGTTTTCTTTGTGAGCTCGTCATTGGTTTTCTCAACTGGAGTGATCCTCTACTCTAGTTGATTAGTTGAGGACTGAATAATATGAAAAATGTGTGGCATAGATCAAGTTGAAATCTCCCCACTAGTAAGAGAGGGATCCAAAGGAAACCTTGAATCAAGCAATTGGCCATTGGAAATAAAATATTTTGACATGTTGGGGGTTCCAGCGCCATCTGAATTAGCTAAGGGATATCTGAAGCTACACAAAAGAAGGTATTGGACCTCCTATGGAAGAATTTCAACCACATATGTTTTCTCTAGGAATAGCTCCATGATATCGTGGCAATGTTGTGGGTCTTGTAACATAGGCACAAGTTGTTCCTTGACCGAGCTCATGGTGTGGGATGACCGGGTGTCATAATGGGTATCCTATTGGTCCTTTGGATGATCTTGTTCCATTTGAACTTGCATATTTGGCTCCATATTTTGCTCTGAATAGAGAACAATTTCTAATTGTGTGTTTAGCGGGACTTCGATTTGTGGAACCTGGGGAAAAGTGGACTATATTGGAATGATGGTGTTTGCAGTCATAGCAGAGGGGACTCTAGATTTTGGCAAGACCGTGAAAAAATGGGTGTGGGAAGGGAATGATGGATTAGTGAATGGGATGTCTATGGACAAAGTATACTACTAGATAGGGAGTTCCTCAATGATGAGGATATATTTTTTCTTCATTAGGTGGTCATCAATTTTTTTTTTTTATCACAGGCACTGACGAAGGAATGGGGGTCGTGGTGTGGATCAAATGGGTAGTGGTGTGGGTCATAGGTGGAAGGGAAAATAGAGGAGTGGCCTCAATGATCATGGGGTCAACTATAGTCTTATATGGAAAGAAAGTTTGTGACTTATTTAAATCAAAATAAGAAGAAAATACTTTGCGTAATTGCTGACCAAAAATGGCAACATCTTCCAGAATGGAGGAGAATGGAATTTTCATTGCCCCCCCAAGTAACGCTTCATCTTTGCCTTCATCTTCCCCTTCCTCTAATATTGAAGGTGTACATTCTCTCTTTGTTGAGATAGTCCTAACACCATAGGTTTGCATAGGATTTGACCATTGCGAAATGATGGGCATCCTATAATAGAAACCTGATCGTTTCTTTTTTTTAGGACTCCCATCCATGCCATGAATTCCTTGTCTAAGAGGGCCTCATCCAGGTAGAACGACAATGGGGTCATGTGTGTTAGCACTGAAAGTCACACTTTGACTGCTAAAGTGTAATCTCAACACCCATCATAATGTAAAAGATAATTTTGGTTTTGAATAGGTGGATCAACAAGATGGAGAAAGAAAGGGAGAGGGAAGCAAATTGCAGATCAGTAGGCTACACCAATGGGAAATGGAGTCACAAACATCCTACTCATTGAAGGCACAAACTCTGGTCAACAGAAAACAAGATTATATGCTGATAAGTGGAAGAATGAAGAAGGAAAACATAAGGTAGAATGTTCACTAAACAGAGATCCTCTCAATTTAATGAATCAAAAAATGCTTGAATATAAACAATGACTGATGGGAAAAATACAACAGATCCCCTGCTTCTTAGGGATCCATAAATCATTGACAGCCTTTGATCCTCAAATCTGCAATATATTCAAATACAAAGAAATATAAACAAAAGGATTACAATCTGAAATCACATATCTCATGAGTCTCCAATAGCAGTAATGATTACAATCATAAAATGCCCACAGGCTTACAAATGAACACACACAGGAAAACTGCCTGCTCCTACTCTCTCTAGCCTCTCTTGGCTCATTCATCCCCTCTCCAAGAGATATTTCCTTCCTTAAATAGAAAATAACATTCTCATAACCTTAGGATGTTGAATCCCATCTCCTCCATTGGATTCTAAACCTTGGATATAGGTGGCAACAATCAAAGAAACAAAAATCCAACAAACTGCTAATTTTCAGGAATTTGTTGGAAGTCATTAATAGAATGTCTCCACCTCATTGCATGGGGCCTTTGTCGGAGATAAATCTTAGGTGAAGGTGTCCCTTGACATCTAAATGATCCTTGGGAAGCCATTCAAACCCTCCTTGACACGTGGCAACCTCCCAAGAAGGCTAATATCAAAACTGTGACCGCTACAGGAAATTAGGTTGTGTCGTTGTAAAACAGTTGGTAGCACCACTTATATGTCTAATATCTCTCAAACCATAACACATTTTGAAAAAATGAGAGAGGTTTTTGTTATGTGGCATGTTATGAACAAAATGGTCCTCAAGTGTTCAAAAATACCTTCTCAATTGTTTATAATCCAAGTTTCAAGTTAGTGACTCAAAACTTGTAAAATAACTCTGCACAATTCGTTTTCTGCCAGAATTTAGGTAGCGCCCGCCTGTGTGTCTGTCTATGATTGGGTAGTGAAAATACATGAGTGATTTTGATACTTGAACTTAGAGATTGGGCATAACCCAATATAATTTCATTTTTCCCCAAAATAAATAAAATATCCCATAACAATTGTATTCATTTGCCAAAATGAATAATGAAAGATTTATGCAAAGCTGAGGCATAAACCAATCTTGTGCTAACATAGGCTCCATGGGGGATACAATCCTCCCTGTGAGGATCTAATAACTATTGTAGTTTTAGTGCCTTATCCTAGGGCTTCTCCCAACCTTTAACCTCTGCAATCTGCTTTGATTTGTGACCCTCAATTGAAACTAAATACAAATGAAAACTGAAGCTGACAAAAATGATGAAAATGATGCTTGTTCAACAAGATTATTGCACACACCTACTCTAATTATTGGTAAAATGAAGCTTTCAAGTTACATGAAACAACCAATGAAGCCATTTCATCATTTTTTCAACTGTTTGAATCTTTGAAATGTGCTTCCTTAAGCACCAAAGATAATTCTTACTTGAAGGCACACCAAAGAAACATTTGGAAATACACTTTCCATTGAAGAAATCAATGATCCTAGGCCCACTTTCTGCTTGCAGATAGGTTGCAAATGGATTCTGAAAAACATTATCAATAATTTCCCTTGCAACATTTCTTTGTGTAAAAAGGAAAAGTGTTGCATTAGGTCCTTCCTCCATTGTGTTTGGTTGTTGTATGTCTTGCTGATTTTCTGATTCATCCTCAATGCATATGGCCTTGGTCCACTCCTAGTCATGAGGTGTATTAGGAAAAAGGCTTAGTGATGCTTGTCTTTCTTTAATTTCAACCTTTCTCATCTGATCACATGGCATTTGATCTTGGCTGCTTGATGAAACTGAGCTAGTTTCTTCAAGAGGAATATGGGGTTGATAGAGAAGTTCATCACAATTAGAAGTGCTTGGGAAACTACATTCTTATGTATTATCTTCTTATTGTGAGGGATATTCATCATAGCATGGCTTATGGTCCTAATTTCTCAGTTTTTCACCCTTTAAAATTAGATTATCATCTTTTTCTTCTTTTTCAGCAACAAAAATATGACATGAGGGTTGAAACAAGTTATTGTTGCTTTGATATGAAGGGTACTTCTATGATATAAGGTCTTCAACAGGATGTTCATGGAAATCATCTTCATAATCATCATACAAACGTGAATCAATGACCATTTGACTATTAATGGCTAAGGGAATTAGTACAATAGCTGGGATAGCTGGTTGTTCAATGAAAACATCCTCATAGTCATAAAAACTTGGAAAATCATGGCACATTGGTTCATTAACAATAGGAGGAATTACAACAATAATTGGTAATATATAAATTCGTTCATGACAAGATACAACACTATAATTTCTCATGATGAAGTAAATATGAAGCTAAGATGACCTCTTGATTTAAAGAATCAAGAAAAGGAGGAGAAAGGGAAATGATGGATTGTCCATATTGATCTTTCTCTTGGGGACCTAGATTTTGACATGAATGATGCATTTTTTCTTCAAATTTAGGAAGAACATTATGAAACTCATCATTTAAGTCCTTCTCTCTACAATCATCCCCTTCATCATCACTTCTAGAGGAATCACTTGTTGAATCCTGGATATATGATGGATACCCCTCACAACAATTCTCAAAAAGTCTTTCAGATGGATAAATTATCTTGTAATGAGAATAAAAAACATCATGAAATTCCTTCAAAGAGGAAATAATAGAAGCATGGAGTGTTCTATACCATTGCCTCACATCACCTTCCAATGAATACATGAACATTTTCATCAATATATCTTCATGATGGATGTCAAGCTGCTGCATCAAAGCATGAAATTCATGAACATGATCAAAAGGGTTGTCATCCTCACCTTCATAAAATCTGGGCAGCAGATCTTTCCATTCATCAATTTGAGGCACATGATGTGGATAACCATCTATGGATGAGAAATTGAGTGGGGAAAACCTCCTGGCCGAGATAGCCTTCATAGCCATTTAATTGGTCTCATTCCAGTGGAGTCACCAACATATTCTGAACAATGGAGTCGCCATGGTGAATATGCAGTCTTGAAGGTGTCCAAATTTAGTCACCATCTAAATCTGGAAGTATGCAATGTCATTCTTCCTAGGGAGCTTTTCAATCTTCTCAAATCCGTCCCTGACAATGGTGCCAAAAATGTTAGCACTGAAAGTAACACTTTGACTGCTAAAGTGTTAGCTCAACACCCATAAGAATGTAAAAGATAATTTTGGTTTTGAATAGTTGGATCAACAAGATGGAGAAAGAAAGGGAGAGGGAAACAAACTACAGATCAATAGGCTACACCAATGGGCAATGGAGTCACAAACATCCTACTCATCGAAGGCACACAAGTTTCTCAACAAAAAAGAATATTATATGTTGATAAGTGGAAGAATGAAGAAGGAAAACATAAGGTAGAATGTTCACTAAACATAGATCCTCTCATTTTAATGAATCAACAAATACTTGAATATAAACAATGACTGATGGGCAAAATACAATAGATCCTCTACTGCTTAGGGATCCATAAATCATTGATAGCCTTTGATCCTCAAATATGAAAATTTTCAAACAAGAATAAATATAACAAAAAGGGTTACAATCTGAAATCATAGATCTCATGTGTCTCCAATAGGAGTAATTCTTACAATCATAAAATTCCCACAGGCTTACAAATGAACACACACAGGAAAACTGCCTGCTCCTAGTCTCTCTAGCTTCTCTTGGCTCATTCATCCCCTCTCCAAGAGATATTTCCTTCCTTAAATAGAATATATCATCCTCATAATCTTAGGAGGTCGAATCCCATCTTCTCCATTGGATTCTAAACCTTGGAGATAGGTGGCAACAATCAAAGATACAACAATCCAACAAACTACTACTTTTGAGGAATTTGTTGGAAGTCATTAATAAAATGTCTCCACCTCATTGCATGAGGCCTTTTCTGGAACTAAATATTATGTGTAGGTCTCCCTTGACATATAAATGATCCTTGAGAAGCCATTCGAACCCTTCTTGACACGTGGAAACCTCCCAACAAGGTGAATATCAAAACCGTGACCATTACAGGAAATTAGGTAGCACCGCTGTAAAATAGTTGGTAGCGCCACTTCTATGTATAATATCTCTCAAACCATAGCACATTTTGAAAAAATGAGAGAGTTTTTTGTTATTTGTAATTTTATGAACAAAAACCTCCTCCAATGTTCAAAAATACCTTCTCAATTGTTCATAATACAAGTTTCAAGTTAGTGACTCAAAATTGGTAAAATAACTCTGTACAATTCGTTTTATGCCAGAATATAGGTAGTGCCCGCCTGTGTGTCTGTGTGTGATTGGGTAGCACAAATCCATGAGTTATTTTGATGCTTGAAATTGGAGATTGGGCATAACCTAATATAATTTCAATTTTCCCCAAAATAAATAAAATATCCCATAACAATTGTATTCATTTGCCAAAATGAATAATGAAGGATTTATGCAAAGCTAAGGCATAAACCAATCTTGTGCTAACAATGTGGAAACGTGTTGGGGAAGCAATGAGAGGTCACCCAAATGTATTTTTCCAGTTCATGCCAAACCAAATGTTATGGGTATGTTGGTAGAGAAACGTATGTGAAATTATTGGTCTCTAGGTTGCTATGACGAGGTTGTTGTAAGACTATAGAAAGGAAATGTCGTATTTTTTTGCACTGGAAGTGCAAGCATGCTAGCAGTCAAACATATTGGCAAGGAAAGTGTCAGGATTTCTATACAAAGAGCATATTGCTGGTGGCTTCAACGTCCACATAAAAAAGAAACCAACATGTAGCCATAGATAAAGTAGGTATACTGCTCTTGTGCGTCAAGGCATGCCTACATCATTTTGGTGAGTAGGTACTATTGGATGTTATGGGATGAACCAGGTTCTACGTTAGTTTTCCAACAAAAACCTATTCACCATCATCTCTTCTGGTAAACCAAAAGGCTACACCATGTACAGAGTGCACAACACAATCTCACCCAAGATGGCTTATGGGTGATTGCAGTGATGGAAGGGATTGCATATGTTTCTATTACTTCTAATTCTACTTTAGAATTCATTCTACCATAACTTTCATTAGATCTACAATTTTATCCATTTAATAACATTCATTCTATATGATTATTCTAGTGCGCACTATCAATAAACTCTAACAGATGCATTTATCATTACGCATATAAAATCAACACGACACACATAGAGACATCATTTTTACCGTGGTTCACCCACTCAAGATATGTCCACACAAGTTATTCTTATTTTTATTCTTCATCAAAAAAAGGTCTTGCACTGTGCGCATTACATCGTGGGTTTAGTATTGGTGATTTTGACCAGCGTCGCACCAATCTCCATAGCTTGTGACCTGACCCTCAATTACATCTCCACACTAACTCCTTCTGAGCTCTGCATCTCTCAACAAAACAGAGACTTCGACTCAAATCTCACAAAGGTTATCAAAAGTACTTGTCTCATACATAACTTACAATGATAGATATGTCCTATTTTTCTCCTACATCCTCTATTTATATCACAAAATGGGTCAAACCCCTTACATTATGACTCAAAACCGTAATTCTAAGTGAACTCCACGTGTCCACTGTCTAACTCCTTGTGCACAGTTGGCCTTCGATCCAATTATTACTTTCTTTGAATCTGCACTGATCCTCCTTCTCTCCTAGCATGCTACTTCCTTTGTCCCTTCTATCACACTGCTTTCCCTTATTTCCTATAACACAATGCTTCCTTAGTCCCTTCTACCTCATTTACTACGCTAAAATCTAGAATTTACTTCTCCAATAGGCCCCCAACACTAAACTATGTCTCGTCTCGAGCCTCTTAGGTTGTGTGTGTTTCCTGTAGATATTTCTCTAAGGCCCAGAAATTCCCGATGCGTGCATCCACTTGGTTCTTTCCCTACGTACTTTTCTCTGTCAGCGTCTCCACCACCTGCGCTATGATGTTCTCATTCAACACTTCTCTAATTTTTGAGTGCACCTGTTACAGTCTGATTTTCTCTAGTTCCAACTCTGTTATCATCTTCTCGACTTGTTCCTGCAGGGGCTCCAATTGATCCTGTCTGGTATGTCTTTCCCCCTATATTGTCTTCACTTATGCTTGTATTTTTTCCATCTCCTATGTGTCGTTCATCCTCTAGGATATGGAGATTTTCTTCTGTATTTTATTTACATCTTTTAATGAGACATTTATCTTCTCTTCCCTCTGATCCAATTGTTGGATCCTTTCATCTTATGTGAGGATTATCCATATTTGCATGGTTCTTTCATAGAGCTCTTCTACTTCTTTTATCTCCAACACAATACTATATGTTTGATTTGTCTCCTATTGATTCCTCTCATCTCAAACTTCTGGAGGGGTGGTTGCTTTCATCTTTCCAGCCAACTCTACTATCTCATATGTTTACCCCTCCATCGTATGTGCTATCCTCTTTAACTTTTCTTCCACACTAAGTTCTCTTGCTAGTGCGTTGTATGGAATCATCTGGAAGAATTCCTCAAGTATTGTCTCCAATTTGTCTGCGTGTTGTTTTTCCTCTTCTCATTCTATCCACACTTCTGTAAGAACAATCTCTAGTACCTCCTTGGATTCCTTGTCTATCTCTAGGTTTGTTGTGTCCATCCTCGCCCTGGATTGTACTTCCTGCGCAACACTAACCTATAATTGATAGAGCACTTTTTTTTGGTATCTTAGCCATACCAATTCCATACATTCTATGTCCTTGAATTGTTTATGCGCCATGTCTTTGTCCATTCACATAATGTCCTTATTAAGGATAAAATTCCCAGTTGTTGATGATGTTATC
Source organism: Picea engelmannii (assembly GCA_009831015.1). Lineage (NCBI taxonomy): Eukaryota > Viridiplantae > Streptophyta > Pinopsida > Pinales > Pinaceae > Picea > Picea engelmannii. The sequence goes on along the minus strand of ML813504.1, from coordinate 103,850 downwards.
TATATTGTATCCTCCTCACTCTGCAAGGGGCATGGGATGTGCTTGCGCTATTTTCTGCTACTATTTTCCCCCTTGGTGTTGCACCTTGGTAAATCGTATATGCTCTAATATCCTCTTTACCTTTGTTAGCTCTTGCATTATCCTCTCTCTCTCTTTTTTTTTCTCCTCGTGTGATTTTTCAATGAGGTCATGTACTTTTTTCGCGAATAATTCTGCATCATCTTTTGTTATTGTATATCATGGGTTGACCTAGGTTCTACCGTAGTTCTCCAAAAAAACCCTATTCACCATCATCCCTTCTGTTAAACCAGAAGGATACACCACGCACATAGTGCACAACGAAGTCTCCTGCTGTACTCTGTGAGCTCCCCGACTGTGCCAGTGCTATCACTTTACATGTTTCTCCATTGTGTCCATGGCCCTCCCCTGCCATGAGCATTGTGGCTGTCGACCAAGAAACACTATTGTTGATTGTAGGAAGTTGTAAAGAATTTCCTGTAACAAGATTGGAGATAGTATGCATGATTACAGGATGGAAGTGAGATTCCTCGATGGATGCCAATAAAAGTCCAACGATCGATCTGTGGCTACCAATAAATCTCCTATGGCCAGTAGCGAACAAACAATGTTTTTCCTCTAAGAAGGCAAGGGGGAATCTCTTCCAGGTGTTTTTGAAGAAGCATTAAGACACACACATTAATGGGATACCGGGATAGTGCAAAACAAGCCTTGGTTTATTGTTGGGAGGTGTTGCAGCCCAATCATTAGTTATGAATTTTGTAGATGAAAGGAGGGCATTCCATTCTTTACACATGACAAAATATTTTCTTATGCTTTTGGATGACAACCATGCAAACACATTCTCTTTTAGATCGTCGGACAATTGAGACCACCACGTTGGAAACTCCATTTTGAATGACATGGAACAATATAAGAATTTCTTCTTGAATCAGTGAGGGAACAATATAAGAATTTCTTCTGAATCGGTGAAAGGAGCGGACTCAGATTAATTCTCTATTCAAAGGTCTACAAAAAGAGAGATGATGGCAGATGATATAACAAGTTTTTTTTATGTGATTTTATACATAATTTATTTCCAAAATAGCTGACTTCGTCAAGATCATAAAATTTGATTATTATTATTATTAATATTATTACCTAATCACAAACTCAAACATGTTATTCATTTGGCCAGGATTAATCTTTTAATTATAATTTAATTACGCTGAAAGGCATACACCTATTAACAACGGGCACATTTAATGATCTTTTAACCATAAATTTCAATCGTGTGGTTATCAATTGAAGATGCTAGCATATTCTTAGTTGTCCTTCCAAATCCATCTAATTGCCACGTTCAAATGATTAACAAACTTAATTGAAATTACAAATTTACTCCACTATTAACTTTTTATCATTTTACAGTATTAGATTTACATTTGTTCCACATTTACTTATGGAAGCCCCATAATTACAACCAACCATTTCATATTCTTCGTTTCATCTTACCATCCATAAGCCTTTCGACGTTCACTAGCACTACTAGTTATAAGATTAATACAACTAAAAAATAATGGAGAATACCCAATTTTGAAAATAGTCGATCTTTGATTGATGTTTGGCTTGGCTGAGACCTTAAAATTAGATTATTGTTATTATTATTATTTGGGAAAATAAAAATAAAAAATAGAATAAAATTGCCCTAAAAAATAGAGAATAATTGTAATTTAATATTTTGGATTTAATTTTGATTTGCATGAAATCCTTTGTAAATTTGAAAAGTGAATAATTTAAATGAATTGTTTTTTTTCTTTCATATTTTTGCTTTAAAATTCAGTATGAATTATTTTGAATTTAAAATTTAATATGAATTGTTGTAAATGGATGGATTTGTATATGTCAAATAGTTTGCATTAATCATAACTATTTGGTCAATTTAAAATTGCACTTTTAATAAAAATTGCTTAAATAAATATCTGTTGATAATTGGTGTTGGCACTGTTATCCCCATTTTGTGGATAACTAAGGAGATGATGTCTCGAGGCCCTCAGGTTGTAGATATGGAGTGTTGAGAGACCACATGACCAAAAATACACTTTCCACAGACGGAAAACCCGCTCACCACCACAGATGGTCACAGGTTTACAGATAGCATTCACCACACCAGTTGTCTTTTTGAAGGCAATGGGACTTGCTCCATGAGATACAAGTCAGAATTATGGTGAGAATCATTTCAATACCTAAGACATTTGATTATGTTGTATCTTAGGTTGCTCTAGATTTCATGATATGTTCTTGGACATTATGCCTTTTGCCCTGCTTCAGCTTGGTGGTTGACATTGTGCCTTAGTAAATGGTTTTCTTTGGGAATGGAGTCGTTTTTGGGAAATCCCTTGATTAGCCATCGCACTGTTCCCAACCATACTTATCATTTTTCATCATTATTCCCATAAGTTTCCTTATCTCTTGGGATTTTAGGGTGTATTGACCCAAATAAGGGGTTGTCCTTCATTCTATGGGAAGATGGGGCTAAAGGCCCAGTGGGGTTGGTGTTGGGTAAAAGATAAAATCCATATATGAACCTTCCAGATGCTTTGCCCAGGGATCAACCTAGAGAGAAATAAAACACTCATCTTTGAATAAAATGGGACCCATAATATAACGAAGAAATGTATTTATCATTCTACATGATTATTCTAGTGTGCGCTATCAATAAACTCTAACATATGCATTTATCATTACGCATATAAAATAAAAACGACACACATAGAGACACCATTTTTACCATGGTTCACCCCCCTGGGATATGTCCACAAATATATTCTACTTCTTATTGTTCTTATTCATCAAAATAAGGTCATGCATTGCGCGCATTACATCATGGGTTTAGTATTGGTGAGGTTGACCTGTGTCACACCAATCTCCATAGCTTGCGACCTGACCCTCAATTACATCTCCACACTGATTCCATTCGAGCTCCACAGTGCTCAACAAAACAGAGATTTTGACTCAAATCTCACAAAGGTTCTCAAGAATACTTCTCTCATACAAAAGTTACAATGATAGATATTTCTATTTTCCTCCTAAATCCTCTATTTATATCACAAAATGGGTCAAACCCCATACATTATGACTCAAAACCCTAATTCTAAGTTAACTCCACTTGTCCACTTTCTAACGCCTTGCGCGCAGTTGCTCTTCGATCCAACTATTCCTTTCTTTCAATCTGTACCGATCCTCCTTATTTCTTGGCGTGTTGCTTCCTTTGTCCTTTCTTTCATGTTGCTTTCCCTTATTTACTAGCACACACTTCTTCCTTAGTCCCTTCTGCCTTATTTACTGTGCTAAAATCCAAAATTTCCTGCTCCAACAATCCCCCAACACTAAACTATGTCTCATCTCGAGCCACTCAGGTTGTGTGTGCCTCCTGCACAAATTTCTCTAAGGCCTGAAACTTCTCTATGAGTGCATCCACTTGGTTCTTTCCCTATGAACTTTTCTTTGTTAGGATCTCCACCACCTGCATTGTGATGTGCTCATTCAACACTTCTCTACTTTTCGAGTGCACCTGTTACAGTATGATTTTCTCTAGGTCCAACTCTGCTATCATCTTCTTGACTTGTTTTTGTAGGGGCTCTAATTGAGCCTGTCTGGTCTGTTTTCCCCCCTAGATTGTCTTCACTTATGCTTGCATTTTTTTCATCTCCTACGCGGTCTTCATCCTATATAATATGGACATTTTCTTTTGTATTTTCTTTGCATCTTGCACTGCGACATTTATCTTCTCTTCCATCTGATCCAATTGTTGGATCCTTTCATCTTTGGTAAGGCTTGTTCATATTTGCACGGTTCTTTCATAGAGCTCCGCTACTTATTTTATTTCCAGTGCAATACTATATGTTTGATCTGTTTCATGTTGATTCCTCTCGTCTCAAACTTCTGGATGAGTGGTTGGTGTCATCTTCCCAACCAACTCTACTATCTCATGTTTATACCCCTCCATGATATGCATTATGCTTTTTAACTTTTGTTTTGCGCTGAGTTCTCTTGCTAGTGCATTGCATGGAATCATCTAGAAGAATTCCTCAAGTCCTTTCTCTAGTTTTTCTGCATGTTGTTTTTCCTCATCTCGTTCTATCTGCACTTTTGTAACAATTGTCTCTAGCACCTCCTTGGCTTCCTTGTAAATCTCCAGGTTTGTTGTGTCCGTCCTCACCCTGGATTTTAATTCCTACGCAACACTAACCTATAACTTGTTGATGGGTCTTAAATCCCTTGATTCAACAGTAGGAACCAAACCCGCCATTGAGGCACAATTAGACTTTGCAGCGTTTAAATATGGAATGGTTCTCTAGATCTTGCGATCCGGCCAAATTATCGATGGGCTTTGTGTTTTCTTGTGAAGCCTCTTCCTTCAGTTATGACTATTCTCTTCTATATTGTCTCTTGGGCGGGACTTGTATGAGAGATGCAAGCCAGTATAAACCAACTTGATAGAAAACAAGATTAATTTTTAACTACTGGGGAAGAGGCTGAGCTTGGGATAATGTGCTACTCAAACATGCAGACAATGGTTCTATACCACAGGCCTAGTACTAATACATCAACCATGTGAGCATCCAATTACTGTCTGAGAAACTAATTATCAGAAAGAAAGCACATATGTAATAAGATAATGACAAGTGAAATAATTCATCTACCATAACCATTCATCACATAATAAAACAACAATTAATTTTCATCCTTAAAGCAAAGAACATCAAAAAATTGCACCAGATAAATTGACAACATAATTAATTGCTCTTACTCATTACTGCATCATTCATGAAGCATGATAGGAAGTAGTTCTTCTCCAAGTGTTCTTCAAATGCATGTGATTGGACTTGGAGAAGAACATCCTATCGCGAGGAATTAATGTTATTTGGCACATTCTATTTTTCTTCCTCATTCCACTATAAATTCTAGGGGCTTCATGGGGAATTATCCATAGTAGCTGAGTTTATACATCGGTAATGCTGGTCTTGCGAGCCTAGTTTTGGTGAAACTCTGTGTCGTAGTCCTTTACTCATCCGTGGATGTATAAGACAATAAGTTGTTGCACTATGGTATCCCCCTTAAACAAGGGACGAGGTTTTTGAGGTAGCCGGAGTGCCAGGTCCTAGCCCCAGTGTGCCTGGGACTCTTTCTTATTGGCATCAAGTGTCCCTGAAGCTTCAATAGGAGGTACCTACCTTTGCTCGAAAACAGTTTCAGTGTCTCAAGTGGAGGTGGGAGTGGAGAGAAATACATCTAAAGGACATATGTTGGGGGCCATTCCCTCTCAGAAGAAAACACCACAGAGGAGGGGAAGGCCTAGAAAAAATAAGGAAAAAGGAGGAGAAGACTGCCTCCCAACTGAGTTGAGTGCACACCTGGCCGCTAAGGAGTTTACAATGCAAACTACCTAGATGAAGCCTGTCGGGAATACCAGTCAAGGAAGCGGGAGACGAAAGGGAAAGGAAAATACACTAGGTTCTCTCGTTGGGAGTCCCATCTAGTAGCTAGAGTAGGCCCAACTTGCCATAGCTGAACTTTACCAAGAAAATAGAGAATTGTGGAGACAGTTGGTGGCGAAAAACCAGGAGGTATCAACACCACAGGGTCACGAAGGAAGCACATATTGGCTCAAGAGATGTCTTTAGGAAGCACACGATATGATTATGCAGCTGCACGAGGCGGAGAGGATGATGGTGAAGGAGAAAAAAGAAAACACTGCAAGGCGTGAGGAGTAGTCCGGGAGAAGGTCCATGCGTAGGAGATACATAATGGGTGGGCTCTTTCTTTTCATTCACCAAAGTGACACTTGATAGTTTTCTCTTTTTGTTGTAAGGGTTTTCATATTCTCACTGTAACTAGGCCGATTAGTCAAGGCATTGGTGGTGTTTATTTGTACATAACCTGAGCTTGGCGGGAGCTTTAATTATATGAAAATTTGAAAGTGTTTTGAATGTATCGTGTTCCCTCTTCGTATGTAAATATACCATGTTTTTTAATCTAAGTTTCTCGCAAATTATGAGATTTTATAATTATCATTGTTCTAAGTTGATTTGTAAGTTCGTTGATACGTTCCTTTTAAAACTTTTGATGTCGATTGATGCTTACGTGGCGTTACTGACTTGGGGTTATTAAAATATTTTAAAACATAAAATCTAGAACTTGGCTGGTGGGTAAGGATTTCACTTGGGGACTTCGCTCAAGTTGAATTCACTAAAAGAGCTTGATACCACGACTGCCTATGCTCGGATGGCATCGGGGATCAACGTTCAAACGAAAAATTAATGCGTAGTTTTCTTCTTGGATTATCATTTTTGTGAATCCTCGACGCCGAAATCATTTCGGGAGTCGACAATCGGCGATACCACTCCTCTCTTTGCGCGACACTTACTCTTATCATTTTTTTATGTCGATGTCAAACAGATCGGTCGTCGACAACATCTTTAGTGGAGTTTATTCGCAGAGATTAGAAACTTTCTTCTGCTGATGCTGGTGAAATTTGTTGCTCAACTGTTTCAAACTTCTCAAGCGATTTTCATCACTTTTAATATTTCCCGATGCTGAATTTCCTAAGCATGTTGGGGAAAACTTTAGACTGTCAATTTCTTAAGTAGTTGTTAAGTACCTTTTAAAGTTAAGATGATTCTTTATATGTTCAAGTAGACTTAAAAAAATTCAAACATGAAAACATAAAAGATAAGCACAAGCAACAGTTTCATACTGAAGTGGAAACAGACAGTGCAAATGTTGGAAATATGGCTACAACAGAGATGACGCAGATGATCAAGGCGCAGATGATCAAGGTTGTCATTGATGGCAATCGATTGTTTATGAAGAACAGATGCTGAAACATGCTGCAAC
>ML813504.1:84971-96856 GCA_009831015.1 Picea engelmannii | reverse complement strand
TTAGAAAAGGAGAGAAATTATTAATAATCTACACTAACTGATTCACCCCCCCCCTCTCAGTTAGTTCATACCTGTAACAACAAAGGATCAAGTGGTACCCAAAACGTAGAAATGGACATAGACTTTTTAGGGTGTGTTGAGTGATAAAAAAATGGCGATTCATTGGGCTTAATCATAATCTTTGTTCCTCCTCCAAGGCCCGGCTGATACGGAAGTTGATGGAGAATATTAACTGGTCTTAAATCATAACCTCTTAACCTTTTCATTTGAAGTTATTTGGTTGATGCTTTTGGGTCTGCTTGTGGGGTTTTAACCCTTTTCCTCCTTCATTTCCTTTGACCTCGACTCATGCGCCCTTTTTACAAAATTTTAGCAAAGTATTCATCGACACAAAGCCTTTATTTACCTCTACTCACCTGCTTCGGTGTCGCTCCACTGTCAGTGAGTGTCCATAGCCCTGATGAAGTCACCCAGACATCACAGACCTTGCTCCGCTGTCAGCGAGTGTCCATAGCCCCGACAAAGATATATGCATACGCTCTTCTATTTTTCACTCTTTTGATAAATCAATTTTATTTCAGCATGATGCCTTGAGTGAGTGAGGGAGGAGGAGGTCTGTTTATTTGCAAAGTGAGATGGTTAAGGTGGATCCTTCACTAGATCCATTTTCTGGGTTCATGTAGTCATTTCCATCTTTCCTTTGTTCCCTTAAGGTCTTACCAAACCACAAAGTAGACACTTCTGACATTTCTATGAATTTGTTCATCTACTGAGGTTAGACAGAGGATTCCTCAAAGTAACTACAAGTTTTCCATTGCTTCTTGTGTTTTTAAGTGAGCGACGAGTTATAAACATAGTTCACTATGTTGCATGATTTTAAGGCCAACAATCATCTTGTCGGAAACACCTTGAAAAGTACAGAAAACCAGAAAGAAAAGAAACAACAAAAGGAAGTATTTTGCAACCATGAAGATACTCAACATAAAACACACATATTTTTTTATTATTGGAAGTATTGTTTTAGAGCTTGGCCATTTACTGGGAGGGCATTAGGTTCCCCCCTCAGATTCTACAACCAATAAGTGCCTTCCCCAATAGGTCCAAGCCATAGATTCTGAAACTTAGAATGCTTCCCTTTTGGTTCATTTTCCCTGTCCCACTTCAGGACTAAGTCTCCTACTTCAAAGTTATCTTCTTTAGCCTTATGCTTATCAAACCACCTTTTCACTATTTTTTGGTGAGCTAGGAACTTTTAATTATCCTTTTCTCTCTCTTCTTCCATCATGAGCAGAGTGTTGATTCTTTGTTGTATGGCTGACGAAGGTTCCTCGCTGGAATCTTGGGCTAGTTGAAGAGATGGAAGATAGAGACCATTTGGGAGGATCACTTCTTGCCCGTATACCAAAAATTATGGGGAATTCCCTATAGCTTCTTTGGGTGTGACTCTATCGGCCCATAGAGACTTATGGAGTAGATTATACCAATTTATTTGGTTATCTGCAACCGTCTTCTTTAATATTCTCACTAGGTTCTTATTAGTTGATTTAGCTACATCGTTTCCTTGGGGGTAATAATTTGCAGAGTACTTAATTATGATTCCTTTGTCCAGAGAAAACTCCGTCAATAGGGTGGAAAAAAATAAGTTGCATTATCAAAGACCAGAACATAAGGGACACCAAACCTTGTGATAAGTTGTTGTTCTATGAATTGGATCACTACCTTCTCGTTTACATGAGTTAGAGGAATGACCTCTGCCCATTTCCTGAAATAGTCGGTGGTAGTAAGAATGTACTTGTGCAGTTTTGAAGAGCTAGGTGTAATTTCTCCTATGATATCCAGCCCCAATTGTTTAAAAGGCCTAGAGACAGTCACAGGTTGGAGTGGGACTGCTGCCCTCTTATCCTTCCCAGCGTTTATTTGACAAGTCTTATAGTTTCTAGCGTAAGTATGAGCGTCTTTGAACAAGGTGGGCCAATAATAGTTGGTTCTCAGAATCTTATGAGAGATGGTGTTTCCTGCGAAATATCCCCCAACGGGGCCATCATGGAGCTCCTTCAACACTTTGTTTGTGTCTTCACGTTCAAGACATCTTAATAGTACTCCGTCATAATTGATCTGAAAGAGTATCGAATTTATAAGGTGATATTGTGAATATTTTAACCTGAGGGCTCTCCTTTCCCTAGGGTTGAGGTTTTTGGGACAAGTCTCGTGATGTAGAAGACAAGTTAAATCTTTATACAAAGACTCTTTTCCTGGGGAGATGTATGATACTTATCCACACCATAGTTCCATTTCGTTCTCCCATCCAGAATCTTCATTTACTTGGTCGTGGGCTTCGACTGTAAGCCTGCATAACCCTTGTCCTCTGACTAATTTGGAAGGTTTTATATCTAGATCAAATTCCTGGACTACTGCCATCCAGTTCCCTCTTATTTCCCCCATTTCTTGTTGGGTAGACAAGGATCAGACTGTAGGGTGTGGCACAATCACTTTAGTGTGATTCTTGAGGATGTAAGACCTGAAATATTTTACTGCCTTATATACCACATAGGCATGTTTATCTATAGCAGGATAATTGAGCTCTACTCCTCGAATATTAGTGCTCATGAATGACACTGGGGCCTTGTTGTTGTCGTCATCCTTCTGAGTGAAAAATGCATCTAACGATTGGTCGGAGGTGAAAGTATAAAGGGAGAAGTCTCTATTAAAATCAAGACTTCACAACACCAGGGCTCGGGATATAAAATATTTGATATTGCTGAAGGCATATTTTCGCTCATCATCCCACTTAAATTTGGCATCCTTTCGAATCATATTTTGTAAGGGTTTGATGATTTTGCATAAACACCACTTTCGGCCATAAACATAATTCTCTCACCCACCTTTTGATCAAAAACACTAATTTTCAGCCGAAAGGTGAGGAATCCGTTTATTTTTAACGGATTCCGTTAAAAAAATATATTTCGGCCGAAAACCTACAAATGAGACTGTTTGCAGGAACCTGAGAATTCCCTACAACTTACTTGAACTTTGTAGGTTGCAGACTCCTGCAAATACTCAAAATTTAGTTTGAGAATTGATACCAACATTTTCAAAATTGAATCTACTTTCAATGGATATCATTTGTTTTCATTTTCATTGTTTTTATCTAATTTATTTAATTTTATAAAAAAATCATTGCATAATATTTTCAAGTGACATTATGATTAAGTGAAATGGAAAATATATATCTTTAAAAATACATAGTGGAAAATTATGAAAAAATTATATTCAAAATCGTTAAATTGTTCTCTTCAAAAGGGTATTTTTAGATTTTACTTTTAAGTAAAAATTAAGATATATACAAGGTGGGGGAAAACATGTGTTTAAAATCTGCAGATCAACTTAAATCTGTATATTGATGTAGTATATTTTTTTTGTCAAAAACAAAAGTTACATTGTTGGGGGGAAAAATAACTCATTATCATTCCCTTCATTTTTAAGGAACATACTCTCAAACAATTTCCAAATTAACAAAATTATTCACAAGAATTATTCACAAGTTTTGTTTTCACTATAAAGTGAAATTCTAAATAAAAAAAATATTTTTTTTTTACCAGAAGTTGAAAAACTTGTGAAAATATAGTTTTTTTTTCTCATATAACAAAAAAAATGGACACCCATCTTTAATATTTTACCCATTATACCCAATGCTCAAAAATTCCTAATGGCAAGGCATATTTATTGGACCTTAATCCCAAAAAGATACCTTTAAGGACTGATTTCAAGTTTCCTCCATCAATATGATCATGCACTAGAGACCCATACATAGTTCTCAAACCCCCTAATGACACTCATATCCCCACTATGAGGCCAAATATCCACATCACTAGGTCATAGCTAGCTTGAGGCATTGTTCATTGTCCTTGATCCCTAGAAGCTACCTTTATGGACTTTGGCTTGGCTTTCCTCCATTAGCCAAGTCCCTAAGACCCATATGTAGTAGTCAAACCACTAATGGCACATTCCCACCAGGAGACAATAGATCCCCTCAAGAGGTCATGTGGTGGTTTATTTTCTAGACAAAAAATCACGCATTAGGGTCTAAAGCCCAACTTTATTCCTCCTTTCACACTTTCATCATGACGTCTATACTTAGTGAAGCTATGTCATAGCACGTGTATTCATGGGATATTAAAGAATACCTCAAATTGCACTAGATATTGATAGAGACCTACAAAAATCATTTTGTTGCACACCCCTCCCAATAGATCTTTTAAATAATAAAAAAATATTTTTACTAGATATCCCCTATTTTTACTGAACACTTATTCTTATACCCCCAATACATACCCAAAATACCTATAAACATGCACTCTTTCTCCAATAAATATATTTTTAAAATGATCATTAATTACAAAACATTTAAAAAAAATAGTTTTCAATAATAATTTAGTGTTCATCTACTATTTCAAAATTATATAAAAAATAAAAAATAGACCTACAAAATAATTGTGTATGATTGTGAAGAAAATCAATACAATTAATTTCATTGGTCATGACAGTGTGAAAAATAAAAATAATATAATATTTTAAAAAAATTACTGAAATTATTTAAAAAATTATTATCTAAAATTGTATATGTTAATGTGATAAAGGAAAATAATAAGAAAATTCAAGAAATTAATTTTATTAATATATAAATGAAAATAAAACAAAATTGTTAGGTTTATGATGAAAATCCATACAAATAATTTTACACAATTTTACTTATGTATAGTAATGTAATAAAGAAAAATAATATCAAAATAAAAAATGACAAGTGATGTTAATAGAGAAAATAATATCAAAATAGAAAAATATTTTGATTCATTCATTCAAAATATGATTAATCTCCGATTGATTCATGTATGCGTGATTACATGACTGCCAAAGAACATTGGATGGACGTCAGATAAATCCTGGATGGACGCCATTAAAAGTCCAGCTGGCGATCCATGGATCCATATATTGGTCGAGCAATATTTTTTCAAGACAAACAGGTCAATATTGTTTCAAGAGGCTGAAGGGATTGATAATGTGGTGAAGGTAAATTTTATATACAACTTGTTCTTAATCAGATGAATAGTTCTTAGAATTAAACTTTAAATGAACAGTAAATTTCAAAAAACAAATCATTAGGGGGCAAGTGTTTTCCCATTGGTATATCTAGATTCTACACGAGATGTTGACATGCATGTATTTTAATTTTGCAAAAGAAGAGATGTTGACATGCATGTATTTTAATTTTGCAGGAAAAGAAGAAATTTCATTAGCTTATACTACTCTCTAAATGGGTTGTTGCATTATTTGCATGTCCATGCAAAAACTGCCATTATGTTTCTCTATATTATGCTCAAAATCTCTTTCTCAAGTTATTTAACCAAGCCAACATAGTTGCTGCAATTACTTGAAATGTTTCTCTTATCCGATCAATTCCCACTGCTTCAACTATATTTTAATCTTTTCAATGATATGGGCCAACTTGAAGGGAATTTTGTAAGTGGCACCTTTTTGCACATAGAAGGGATTTTCTTCTCATTCAAATTAGGCATTCATTCATTCATTTATTTGTGACAACCTTAAGTTTGAAACATATTGGAGGACAACATCTTTATTAATAATATTGCTTACATCATCCAAAGTTTTCAAACTAATTGACAATGTTTCTATATGTATTCTATTTAATTAGGAACACACATGCATTTTATCTTATCAACCAGGGTTTTCAATATTCTTGTGAGATGTTGTGCAAATTCTTAGCTTGCACTTGTTTTCTAATATGTTTCTATAAAAAGGAAATTACATTGCAGAAAATCAAAACACACAGGAACTATCTTTGAACACTTGTTACTTTGAATCTAATGTATGGCTTTGTTGAGAGTGATACCATCAGTGACCTAGTCCTGTAATATCTCTTCTCTTGCTTGGTCATTAGATTACCATTAGAGTGTATTTTCATAACCTATTTCTACAACCAAACATTCTACAATAAACAAAACAAATAAATTCTAGGAATGCAATTAACATAAAAATTAAACATAAACAAGGTAAAAGATGCAACATGCAAACTATCTTATAAGATCTCCATTCTAAAATTAATTATAATGTTTGTGGTAGGGTGTGTGAGTGAATTGTAATTTTACTAGGTGTGGCTCTCATATGCATTGCAATTGAAATAATTATATCAAACAAGTGATCATATCATTATTATAGTAGCACTTCTCTAATGGACTAGGTTAGAAATTCAATTATTCCATACATATATGACCACAACTCATAAATGACAAAAAAGAATGCAATAATCACAAATGAGATTGAAACATAAAAGAGTTGAAGCTAACCATATAAACCTAATAAAAACATAAATCAATACAATTAATAAATAAAAGAACAAAAACTAATTTACAAAAGAAAAAATGACTACAACAACATCGACCATACCAAGGAGTGGGCCCTTGATCCATGGTAAGGGTTATTGTTATTGGTTACATAATCACAAGATTACCTTAATGCAACAACTGAAACTCGAATTCTAACTTCATTTATAAGCTGGAAATTACATTGTTTAATATTCTAACACAATTAGCATTGGCTCTCTTATTTATAGATTTCAAGGCATATTTAGAATTAATACATTACAACTGAAAATGAACTATAACCCTAAATTTATGGGTTTGATACCCTATATCCCTCATACAATTGGATAAAACTAACTAGAAAAGTTGCAATTTTGATAGAAATCACAACCACCTTATCAATGGAGGGTCGAATGCCATAAACCAACAACAAAATGACTCTAAAATAATTTCTCGAATTACATCACATCAAGATTGTTAGTTACAAGTCTTGAATGCTTCTTGTTTGAATGTTTCCAGCCTATAGATGCCAATTTGAATATGCCCATCATGATCTGTTTTGAATGATCTCAGCAAACATAGATGAAAATGGTGTATTGGCTGAGACAAAATAGATATAGTAAGGAAAAATTATATAAAGCATAAGCATATGTACGACAAAAGGATGACAATTTATGAGCTCGTCATCTCCCTCCTATTAAGATGTTGCATGTCCCCTATGCAACCAATCTCTGAGACACTTCTTTGTCTCCTGGCCTGTATAAATATGAGGTGATCTTTAGACAATTCAGAGACTTATAATCACTTGTTAAATCACTGAAATTTTCTTCTTCCATGGTTATTTTTTTCTGTCATTGATAAGTACCAGATTTTCACTATACATGTAAAGGCACATGGAATAATAGAAAACAAGTTGATCAAAGCATGAAGCTTCATTATAATTGTAAATAACAAAACACAAATATTCTCAATGGGTAAGCATAAATCCTCATCTATTTGAACCCTCCGTTTCACACCTCTTTTTCCTCTAGCTTCTGCAAAAATGTTCCAACTAAAAACTCATTGATGTAAAAGTTAATATCCAACTATAATGATGCTGGGATCAAATTCGTTTCACACCTCTTTTTTCTTGCAGTTTTTTTCACATGCAAACCTCTTCATAAAACAAAATAGACTTTGCACAAAAAGGCTCTCACTCTTGTAACAGGAATATCTAAAAGTGGAAATGCTTCATTACCTGTCTTGTAACTTTGGATTGCAGTAGTAATCTTCTAAACAAATCATAGAAGACAATACATACAACTTGCACACAGAGCTTGAACCATTCTCAACCATATGGCTGCGAAATTATGTAAGAAAATTGTGGCTACTATATACTCCTAATTGGATTTGTCATAGGATATTTAGAGACTCCTTAAGATGTTTAGAAAAAAAATGGAGTACCTACCAGTATGCTTTAAGTACTTGACAGTGAACAATGTGACTCTTGAGACGGTTTTTTTTTCCAGCAATATTTTCCCACAGATTTTTCACAAATGTTTTGAAGTGGCCTTTTCCTCCAATGGTTTCCCAAAGATGGCTACTATATACATGTTCCATGAATCAACATTGCTATCATAGACTCTTATCCTACATCCAACTCTGCAATTTAATCCATACAATTGGCCATTCAAACATACACTAGGATTGCACCAGCCTGCAACCATGCCATCATAGACTGGCTTCCCTCCAAATAAGTAAAAGTGGCATCCACTAAGAACATCACATCTAAACCTAACAGCTTCACAATACTCCCAATTTGATGATTGAAGATGATCATTTAATTATGTTTCTACATGAGTGGCCCAATTTGTGGTTAACCTGTACCTTGTTGGCAAATTTATCATATTCATTCTTATTTATGGAAAACATGTTTCTCTATTTCCTTAACTCCGGAGGTAAATTAGTCCATCTCTCTTGGGTACCTAAAGAATATGTCCCCAATTTTTCCTCATTCTTGATGCAAATTGGGGTTTAATATTATTAACCATTCATCTTGGACAACCAAACTAAAACTCACTTCTCTTTATAGTAAAGAATTTAATTCTTCCTTTGTGCTTCTTGTCCCAAAATCCAAAGATAATAACACTAGATCAGAAACATATTGGAGCATATTCATTATACTGAAGAATAGGAGTCCACAAAATTCATTCTCTAAAGCTGTGATTTCCCACCTGCTTTAATATTTAATATGTGGAGGTTTTTTCACTTGAGAAAACCTGTTCTTGAAGCATTCAAAAATTATTTTAGATCTATTTGGCATGAGAGCTACATATAGAGCCAAGAGATTTTGTTCCATATTTTGCTATACAAAATTTCCCAATCCTCAATTGTATAGCGATAGCAAGCCATATATTCCCTTGTTTTCCATTGTATCATCAAAACCATCAACCTTTACTAATCCAATAATTTGTTTAGGTGCAATTTCTGCTTCTGGAATAGAATAGACAACATCTTTGAGGGTAATATTCTATCTCTTTGTCCATTCTGAATAGGGTCATGACATGGAATAATGTTTTTAAGGCTTAATCATATACAATAACATGTTTCTCAAAATCTAAAAGTAGCATCATGCTAGTATCAAGCCTTCACTTTTTGCAAATATCCCCATATACAATAACATATTTCTCAAAATCTGCAAGTAGCATCATGCTAGGATTAAGCCTTCCCTTTTTGCAAATATCCCCAGGTGGAATTTCCACAACACCCTCTTCACTTGCCATGATAACTCACGACCTTTATGTTACATAGAAACAACCGAGACATAATCCATTACGTTCCAGTGTTGTTCCAAGATAGTGACCATCAGTGAATGCTACAAGGGATATCATATCCCATGATTCCATCAAAGATGAGAAATATTCATAGAAAGATCAATGATTGGGATTCATGTTGTTGTCATTATTCCATGCCTCCAAAACCATCATCATTACAGCTTAAGGAAGACTCCTCCTAGCTTGAACAAGAATTTATAATACACCATTGAAATCGCATGAACCTGAAGACTTTGTATCCAAAATAGGGAGACACTTCTACATCTCACCCTATGAAATAGTAAGGTTTTGGCACTTTAATAATCCTTTGCATGCTTTCATCCAGTTGTCATTTCCTCATAGGGTATTTATCTCCCCATTGTTCCCTAACATGCGCATGGGCTAAGAACAATCCTAGATAGGTAATGTGTTTATTGAAAACTAAGAATGAATCAAAGCCATGCAGTTAGTAAACTTCCCATTGCAAAAATCTGCAAAGTAGTAGCTCTTCAATTGTTCATGTTTGATTTGGCCTTTATATACAATAGTCTGGGAAGAGAGCAAGTAGATGTATAAATCTCACTTTATTTCAATATGAAATTACAAAACCCTTATGGAAATTGAAACCCTCCACCTATTCCTAGACTACTTATTGGGTAATATATAGTAACCCATAGAAGTGATATGGTAATGGAAAGAAGACCATGATCATATTACTGGCAGAAGAAAAGATAAAGAAGATAGTGTAAACGATGGAGGAATACAACCAAGAGTAGTCGAATTGGTTGGCGAGCTAACACCAACCACACCTCTAGAAGTTTGATCCAAAAGGGAGCAATAGGCCACAAAACAAGAACATAATATTACATTGGAAATAAAAGAAATAGCAAAACTTTACGAAAGGACCATACAAATTTGGACAAATAGAAGATGAAAGGATCCAACAAATGGATTAGAGGGAAGAGAAGATATATGCCGCAATGCATTATAAAAAGCAAAAGCAGAAGACAATTTCCATTTCAGATAGACTCAAAACCATGTAGGAGATGAAGAACTTGCAGGCTGAGATAAGGGTTGTGCAAGAGGAAAAGCAAGTGTGACAGGATCAGTTGGAGCCCTTGCAAGAGAAAGAAGAAAATATACTAGCAGCGCTCGAAATAGAAAAATCCAGAATGAAACAGGCAAACTCAGAGATCATACAAGTATTGAAGGAGCAAATCACAGTGCAAGTCATGGAAACTTTGATAGATAAAAGTGCACAAGCCAAGAAGAAAGTGGACAAACTAGAAAAGTTGTTCTAGGAGTTGGAGAAATCAGTATAGATGGCACACACTACCGAAGTGGCTCAAGACGAGCCACAGGTTAGTGTTGGGGGCATGTTGGAGCAGGAAATTTTTGGGTTCAATGCATCACATGAGGTAGAAAATGACTAAGGAAGAAGCGCACTCCAAGAAAGATGGAAAAGCAACGTGAAAAAAGGCAGGGCATGTTGGAGCAGGAAATTTTTGGGTTCAACGCATCACACGAGGTAGAAAATGACTCAGGAAGAAGCACACTCCAAGAAATATGGAAAAGCAACGTGAAAAAAGGCAAAGGAAGCACCTCGCCAAAAAATAAGAAATACCTGAATAGAGTCAAAGAAAGAAAGGGTTAGTTGGAAAGTGGAGTCCACTTAGAATTATGATTTTTGTCAATGTAATGGTTTTGACCCATTTCTTGTAATATAAATAGAGGATGTATGAGGTAGCTAGGGGTATCAATGAGTCAATGGATGAATAATCATTGTGTAGAACCTAAAGGAAAATAATATAAATTGTATATCATACTTGTACATGTCAATGTGATAAAATTGTATGATTATAGAACCTAAAGGAATGTAATTGTGATAAAGGAAAATAATATAGAAATTCATGCAATCAATTTTACTAATATATAAAATGAGAATAAAACAAAAATGTTATATTTGTTATATTTACAATGAAAATCCATGGAATTAATTTTACTTGTGTATAGAAATGTAATAAAGAAAAATAATATCAAAATACAAAATGACAATTTGTGTTAATAGAAAGAATAAGGAGTTGGCTAGCTGTTCTATTCTAGGAAATGATTTTTTTAGCCTAAATTCTACCATATAAATTTACAAGAATCACTAATTTTTGTTATTGAGAATCCATTTTTGAACGCACTTTTTTGTTATTGAGAATTCATTTTTGAATGCACTAGGATTTTAGAGAAATAATCACTTAAATCTTCAAATCCAACAATTTCTCTTAGGATTTGAGGTAAGGTCCAACCATTTTTCAAAGATGATATTCACATGTGTAGACTGGACAAAAATTAAACTCATAACAATAATAAGAAAATCAATCTTTGATTTATTTTACTTTCATATCTTCATATCTGGTCTAGGTTCAAAGAAAAAAATAAATGGATTATACTCGCCCACGTCCACTGAATGTCTCTCAAGCACACCAAGTCCCTTATTCCATGTATTTTCACTTAAATTATTCACGCTCATATACGATGCACACCAAGTTCCTTATTCCTTGACACTCAAAAGAGTAAACTTACAGTATCATCTTCCTTTACATCTTCCAAAAGAGATGATGGTATCCTTGCAATCTCTCTCCATGAGTAGTTTGAACCCAAATTGGGCTTGTCCAACTCCCATATAATAAAATCGGATATCTTGCTAAAATCATCATGGCGTATG
>ML813504.1:27038-80263 GCA_009831015.1 Picea engelmannii | reverse complement strand
GTCTACCACATCTTTATGACAAGTTTGTCATTCAACACTTTTATTCTAAAGTCAAATATTTTAATATATATATATATATATATATATATATATATATATATATATATATATATATATAATATGTTTTTTTAAACTATTTTTATAGTTTATGAATTATGTTTATATATATATATATATTTATATGGTTTTGTTATTAAATAAAACAAAAGGTTGTAAATAGTTTTTTTTTTTTTTTAAGTAAAAAGGATGGAACCTGTTATATTATCATAAGCAAAATACAGTAGCTATTTTTGATGCCAGTTGTCCCGCCTAAACAGGAAACCGGGACAGATGGGCATCCCTTGCCATGTGCTACCCCATTCACAAAATTAACAAAATTAATAGTGCGTCGTCCCACCCGAAGGAAACCAAGACTATCAGTCATGAAGATGGAACTGGTGGAAGCCATGAATTAGTTCTAAGAAAACTGAGAGCTAACTGGCCCGAAGCCTAGATTATAGAAAAAAAAACAAATTCTAGTCCTGAGCGTCATTTAACCTTTGAGCCTACGCCCTTGTCCTCGTCCTCGTGCTGCCGCCATTCTGCTGGGAATGCATAGGCCTACGCGCATGTTGGGCATTGTCTCTTTGGAAGAGTTCTGGAGTGAGCCGCGAAGAGCATGTCGAGTCTCTGGTCAATTCGTGCGAGGCGGAAGATCTGGTCATCCAACATACTCCTCACCTAAAAAATGAGATTGAGGTACCTCGAGTCAGCTAAGAGTGGCTGCTCCTGGCTGTGGCTTTCAATTGACCCCATGGGAGTGGTCTCGTTTGCTTCCTAATGCTTATGCGCATGTTGATTATGTGCTTGCAACGGTTCCTCCATGGGTGGTTCAGGAGGAATCTCCTCTTCGACATAGCAGGTGGGGTAAGGCTCCTTTAAGCTGGTGGCGTTGGGATCGGGCAGAATGCTTGCAGTTGGAGGCTTGTTGTCTGGACCAAATGCCGAAGGCGGGTTCCAGTTATCCGACACTGTGAACAGAGTGTGCTTGGGGACGCTCTCCAAGCCATCCTCTGGGGTAACTTCTTCCACGTACGCCATTGGAGGCGTTCGTGGTGTCGTTCTCCTTCGGCTGGGTGCCATTGCTATGGCTTTCTCAAAATTCTTTTTCCTCTAGCGCCGTGATTCAACCGTGTACCAGGAAGCTCCCCTGCGCGGCTTCCCTCTTGCTCTGGGCATGGTGGGGGTCCGGTAGATTGCCAGAGTGCTTTCCTGAAAGGTCGCTTTTCTCCAAAGCACTGACGAGGTCACAGGGTGCTGCCACTGTTCCAGTGGAGTGGAGGAGAAGCTGCGACAATTCTGCTGTTCCAGTGGAGCGAAGTCTGCAAAGAGCGATTGGCGCTTTGCTCTGTCGACCTGGGCGATGAGGACTAGTGCTAACATGACCACCATGACCATTAAAGCCTGCTGGTTAGTGTGTTGATGGCTGGTACCCTTCCCTTGCGCAAGGGGCCTCGTCGCTTGAATGCACATGCTCATGTCCATGGCAAGTTAAAGTCGGAGGGGATGTTGGCCGGTAGATGCATTAATACCGCATCCCAGCCTGATCCCGCATGGCACAATTGCGTGACGTGTCACCCCATCTGGGGATTGAAGGTCTATGGTGGCTAAGGTTTGGCATCGAGTGAAGATCTCTGGATTTGGTGAGATGTGGGCTTCCCAGAAAAAGTGTTCCACGCCCGTTTCGGCTGCTTCATTTGCTAGGCAATCCACAACCTTGTTTGCGTCCCATTTCACGTGGGAGGTGATGATGCTGAGATGGGGTTGTAGGAGGTGGCTGAAGTCTTCGAGCAGACCATAGAGTCTCCAGCTTGGTGAGATTTTTGCAGGGTTGCATCCATGGAGGATATTGGTGGTTAGCCTTATGATGACTTGCGAGTCCCCCTCTAAGATTATCCTTTGGTAGCCTTTGTCCATGGCTGTTTGGAGGCCCCACAGTAGTCCTGTTAGCTTAGCTACGTTGTTGGTTGTGTCCCCTAGGAATCCCACATCCAAACCAAGGATTTCGCCGTTGGAATTTCTGAGCACTGCCCCATATCCTATTGTTCCCGGGTTGCCTTTGGAGGCTCCATCAAAATTTACTTTGATGAAACGTGCTAGAGGGGGAGTCCAGCTGGTTGGACTAGTCGGTTGACACTTATGACTCCTTGGTCCCGGTTGATTATTTAGTATGGGCTGCCAATTTTGAAGAGTGCATTGTTCCTCTGGGTTGCATTGAAGATCTTCCTCTATCCAAGACTTACTCCTGATTGTTTCTTTGATTAGTGATCTGATTTTCTCCCATGTGGTCTCTGGCAGGGAAGATTGGGAGTGGAATATTCTCTTGTTTCGCTCCTTCCAAATTTTCCAGAGAATAAATCTCGGCAAAAGTTGCCAGATGAGATTTAGTATGGGGTTGTTATAGGTACTGCGATCCCAATTCTCGATTGTGTCATTGATGTTGCTCCGATTTTGGTTGGATTTGCGCATTATTTGAGCTCCTTGGTCCCATATCTGTTGGTTGTAGTGACACCCGTTAAAGAGGTGTTCTTTAGTTTCCTCCTGTTGATAGCAGAGAGCGCAAAGGGATGGTCCGATGAAGCCTCTTTTTCTTAGATTGTTCCATGTTAAGGCTCTATTGTGCACCACTAGCCACAAGAAGGTGGAGACCTTAGGCCAGAGAGCGGGGTTCTAGACTTTACTCCAAATGTGCTCCTTTTTTTGTCCCTGATGATTTCCCTGTAGTAAATAAGCTTCTGTATAGACATTCTGGACAGTTAATTTAAGTGAATACCGAATGGTCGCCCCCCGACCACATAAGTTGGTCGGCTAAGGCCGAGATAATTTAAGTGAATACCTGAATGGGCTAAGGCCGAGCAGAGGGTGTTCCAATGAGGAGCTAGCTTTGCGCTGATTTCTAGAGCATCGCTGGAGATCCACCTATCAAGGAAAAAAGCCACCTATCGATGGATCGATCGTTGGCTTGGTAGAGATACCACACATTTTTAATATGTAAATGTTATATCAGCTATGGAGGAAGTGTAGTGGGAGTGCCCAATCTAAGGATGTGGTCGCGGCTAAGAGTGATGGAGTGGCCCAAACCTGGCTGCCAACAAAGCCCATTTGTATTTAGTAAGATTTTTCGAGAAATATGAAGCCGCCATGGTGGTAACAGCGTCAATTAAGAACCAACGGGAGATTGTGTACTGTGATATATATTATTAATATTATTACCTAATCACAGATTCAAAAATGTTATTCATTTGGCCACCTTTAATCTTTTAATTATAATTTAATTATAAGAGTAATACAACTAAAAAATAATGGAGAATATCCAATTTTGAAAATAGTCAATTTTTTATTGGTGTTTGGTTTTCGCGACCTTAAAATTAGATTATTATTATTATTTGGGAAATAAAAATGAAAAATAAAATAAAACTGACAAAAAATAGAGTAACTGTAATTTAATATTTTGGATTTAATTTTGATTTGCATGAAATCCTTTGTAAATTTGAAAAGTGAATAATTTAAATGAATTGTTTTTTTTTTTCTTTCATTTTTTTGCTTTAAAATTTAGTATGAATTATTTTGAATTTAAAATTTAACATGAATTGTTTTAAATGGATGGATTTGTATATGTCAATTAGTTTGAATTAATCATAACTATTTGGTCAATTTAAAAATGCATTTTTAATAAAAATTGCTTAAATAACTTTTGATAATTGGTGTTGGCAATGTTATCCCCATTTTGTGGATAACTAAAATGATGATGTCTTGAGGCCCTCAGGTTGCGGATATGGAGTGTCGAGAGACTACATGACCAGCGATACACTTTGCATAGATGGAAAACCCATTCACCATCACAGATGGTCATATGTTTACAAATAACATCCACCACGCCAGTTGGCTTCTGGAAGGCAATGAGACTTTCTCCATGAGGTACACCGTCAAAATTATGGTGAGAATCATTTCAATACCTAAGCCTGCTTGGACATTATGTCTTTTTCCCTACTTCACCTTGGTGGTTGAAATTGTGCCCTAGTAAGTGGTCTTCTTTAGGAATGGGTTTTCTGCTAGGAAATCCCTTGATTAACCATTGTATTGTTCCCAACCATACTTGCCAATTTTTATCATTATTCCCCTATGTTTCCTTATCTCTTGTGATTTTAGGGTGTATTGACCCAAATAAGGGGTTGCTCCTCATTCTATAGGAAGAATGGGCTAAAGGCCCAGAGGGGTTGGTTTTGGGTAAAAGATAAAATCCATATATAAACCTTCCAGATGCTTCGCCCAGGGATCACCCTAGAGAGCAATAAAACACTCATATTTGAATAAAAGGGCACCCATAATATAATGAAGAAATTCCTGAAAGGTAGATTGAAGGATAAGAGGCCTCATCATGAGCTGACCTATAATGTCCATGGATATCTATTGGTATGACATTGTCATTATCTAGTCACCAAACCTGGGCAGTGACTCCTAGTTGCATGGCTGAGAGAAAGGGGGTCTCATCATGAGCCAGTATTCTCATTTCCATTAGGCATTTGTGGATGACATTTCCACCATCTGGTCACCACGCTAGGGAAGTGACCTTCAACCTCTCCTTGTGCTAAATACAATATAAAGAAAGAAAGATAAAAGGAAAATAAAGGGCATGGAAAAAATGCATTGCAGACGAAGGTACAAAACAACTTCTACAAAGGCACCCATGAATGAGACACTATGACCCCTAGTATGTCATGAACCCTATTCCCATTGATTCTTGACCCCATCCACCTCATACACTTTACATGGCTAGGAGAGGGACCTCTTGGAGGCTTGCCTTGACCTAAGGAAATATCTACCCAATAAGACACCTAGTCAACCCTCCCACACTTAAGCTTGACAGGTCATATAGTGTCTTGGAGTTGTTAAATGTTTTATATGGTAATATTTGATGAACATTCTTAGATGGTTTATTTATTGATTGAATCTACTTATCATGATGCTATGACTTGAGATCCTTGGAGGGCGTGTCCATTTTTTATTGCAGGAACTAGTTGTAAGTGGTGAAGGGAGTCAAAGAGGATACATCATCAGGTTCATCACAAGCATATACAGTTCCATACATCAATACAAAAAATTATGTGAATAAACAATGATTAAATCCTAAGTATACATAATAGAAGCAATCATGCAACAAAGAACCTATTGATTCATGCACATTATAAAAAAAAAATTAGAGCCTGGATAATCTTCTTCTATATTATTATCATCTCAACATTGTTTACATCAAATACAACTCTCATACAATAGCTTACACAACAAAGGCTATCCCCAAATACTCGTTACAGACTCTTAAGCTTATGCACAAGCACAGTTCCATTCAAAAACCCTTTATAATAGCTCTACAAGATAGACTCAATAAAAATCATCATACTGGTAACACCAATAAACATCATAAGAGTAAAAACACTTTCCCCATTACATAACTCTATATTTATATTGTTCCCTTGATCGCTTCTTAGCTTCTTGATTCCGTTGTCTTTCTAGCTTTCTCCTTGCATCTTCCCAAAAATGTTTCCTTTTCCACTGCTTGTCCAGCTAGCGCATGATATGTTTTTCGTTGTTGGCACACTTTTCAATCAACTTTCCACTCATCTAACTTCTTTCTACCACTTTGACGTTTTTTCTAACATGTTGTGCTTTCTGCAAAACTTTGGATTTTCCACAAAAATGGGCATCCCTAAAAACAAAAGGCTCAACAGGCCTCGACCAAGTCATTTGACTCATCCCAAGTCAACTTTTCACTTCCTTATTGTGGTCTCCCTCAAATAGAGGGCCCAACTCATGGACGACTTGCATTTTTTGTTGGGCAAACCGGTTGTACTGGTCCACTCACTCCTTCTATTTCCTGATGAGAATGGATGCACTTGCAACAAGTTCATGGCCTATAGCAACATTTGTCTCTTCAGGCTTGGTGGTGACCAGGGAATTCCATTCAAAGTCGACAGCTGAGTCGAGGTGTTCCAGTTGGAAATACATAGATTGGACCGTAGGCTGAAAGTCCCTAATTTATTTCTTCGTGGCTTGAGTAGCCTCATGTAGTGCATCTATATTTTCATCCACTGCTTATATCTTTGCAAATTTGTCTTGTTTCTTGATAGGATCGTCGATATACTGTGTTTTGGCATTCAATTGGTTAAGCTATATCTGCAACTCATCAATCGACCTACTACGACATTCCAATAACTTGACCCAATCATTGGCCATATCAAACAACTCTCGACATTCTTCAACATGAGAATGGAGGGATGAGCTGACTTTATCTCCTTCGACAATGAGCTAGTTGATATTCTCACACAAATCCTTAGGATTCTCTTGCTCCTAGAGTTGAATAGTCTCAAGTTTGTGATGGATACTGGTTGCCTTCCCTGCAAGTTGCATCCATGTGTTTGCGACAAGCATGATCCATTATGTAGGAGAAAATGGGGTAGTTTCTTTCGACAACTCTAGTACTACTTGTACGAATTTGGACTAGACTTGAATGAATTTATCTGACATGGATGCAACTATGGATTCGACCTAGACACACAATCCATGCTCATATTATGTGGATAAAGAGTCTACAATTAAGATCTCTTGTAGTTGTTATGTTTTCTTTGTGAGCTCGTCATTGGTTTTCTCAACTGGAGTGATCCTCTACTCTAGTTGATTAGTTGAGGGCTAAATAATATGAAAAATGTGTGGCATAGATCAAGTTGAAATCTCCCCACTAGTAAGAGGGGGATCCAAAGGAAACCTTGAATCAAGCAATTGGCCATTGGAAACAAAATATTTTGACATGTTTGGGGTTTCAGTGCCATCTGAATTAGCTAAGGGATCTCTGAAGCTACACACAAGATGGTCTTGGACCTCCTATGGAAGAATTGCAACCACATATTTTTTCTCCAGGCATAGCTCCATGATAGCGTGACAATGTTGCGGGTCCTGTAACACAGGCACAAGTTGTTCCTTGACCGAGATCATGGTGTGGGATGACCGGGTGTCATAATGGGTATCAAATTGGTCATTTGGATGATCTTGTTCCATTTGAACTTGCATATTTGGCTCCATCTTTGGCTCTGAATAGAGAACAATTTCTAATTGTGTGTCTAGCGGGACTTGGATTTGTGGAACCTAGGGAAAAGTGGACTATATTGGAATGATGGTGTCTGCAATCATAGCAGAGGGGACTCTAGACTTTGGCAAGACCGTGAAAAAATGGGTGTGGGAAGGGAATGATGGAGTAGTGAATGGGATGTTACGGAAAAAGTATACTACTAGTTAGGGAGTTCCTCAATGATGCGGATATATTTTTTCTTCATTAGGTGGTCATCGATTTTTTTTTATCACAGGCACTGACGAAGGAATGGGGGTAGTGGTGTGGATCAAACGGGTAGTGGTGTGTGTCATAGGTGGAAGGGAAAATAGAGGAGTGGCCTCAATGATCATGGGGTCAACTATAGTCTTAGATGGAAAGTAAGTCTGTGACTTATTTAAAGGAAAATAAGAAGAAAAAAATTTGCATAATTGTTGACCAAAAATGGCAACATCTTCCAGAATGGAGGAGAATGGAATTTGCATTGTGCCCCCAAGCAACGCTTCCTCTTTTCCTTCATCTTCCCCTTCCTCTAATCTTGAGTGTGTCCAGTCTCTCTTTGTTGAGCTAGTCCTAACACCATAGGTTTGCATAGGAGTTGACCATTGCAAAATGATGAGCATCGTATAATAGAAACCCAATCGTTTCTTTTTTTTTAGGATTCCCATCCATGCCATGACTTCCTTGTCTAAGAGGGCCTCATCCAGGTAGAATGACAATGGGGTCATGTGTGTTAGCACCGAAAGTCACACTTTGACTGCTAAAGTGTAATCTCAACACCCATCAGAATGTAAAAGATAATTTTGGTTTTGAATAGGTGGATCAACAAGATGGAGAAAGAAATGGAGAGGGAAGCAAACTATAGATCAGTAGGCTACACTAATGGGAAATGGAGTCACAAACATCCTACTCATCGAATGCACAAAAAATGCTCAACAAAAAACAAGATTATATGCTGATAAGTGGAAGAATGAAGAAGGAAAACATAAGGTAGAATGTTTTTTTTTTATTTAATGTCTAGAGGAATCAACAACTAGTTGGGCACGTGCTCGCGTTACATGTGGCTGTGTTATCTAACTGCTACCACTATAACCTCCAAGTGTGCCCACGAGGCCCCTTACGTGGCACACATTGTAATTCGGGGGGAGTTGAGCTCGAAACCTCATGGAACTTCATTTCACGGCACTTGCCAATTGAGCTGCCCCACCCGGGGCACATAAGGTAGAATGTTCACTAAACAAAGATCCTCTCAATTTAATGAATCAAAAAATACTTGAATATAAACAATGACTGATGGGAAAAATACAACAGATCCTCTGTTGCTTAGGGATCCATAAATCATTGACAACCTTTGATCCTCAAATTTGCAATATATTCAAATAAGAAGAAATATAAACAAAAGGGTTACAATTTGAAATCACAGATCTCATGAGTCTCCAATAGCAATAATGCTTACAACCATAAAATGCCCACATGCTTACAAATGAACACACACAGGAAAACTACCTGCTCCTACTCTCTCTAGCCTCTCTTGGCTCATTCATCCCCTCTCCAAGAGATATTTCCTTCCTTAAATAGAAAATAACATTCTCATAACCTTAGGATGTCGAATCCCAACTCCTCCATTGGATTCTAAACCTTGGAGATAGGTGGCAACAATCAAAGAGACACAAATCCAACAAACTGCTAATTTTTAGGAATTTGTTGGAAGTCATTAATAGAATGTCTCCACCTCATTGCATGAGGCCTTTGTTGTAGATAAATCTTAGGTGCAGGTGTCCCTTGACATCTAACTGATCCTTGAGAATCCATTCAAACCCTCCTTGACATGTGGCAACCTCCCAACAAGGCTAATATCAAAACTGTGACTGCTACAGAAAATTAGGTAGTGTCGTTGTAAAACAGTTGGTAGCACCACTTATATGTCTAATATCTCTCAAACCATAAAACATTTTGAAAACCTGAGAGAGGTGTTTGTTATTTGGCATGTTATGAACAAAAATAAGTAGTCTGATTTTGTCTTTCCAAGCCAGGAGGGAGATGGCTTGTAGATCGCCGTTGTTGTTCAACTACTCAATAATAATTCTGAAGTCCCCAAGTATCTGAAGTTCTTCAATATGAAGTCTAGAGGCCAAGTATAGAGTGGCCGAGATTCCTAGTAATTCAACTCTGGCGTCGATGCTCGGGCCACAATTAAACGTCCATCTATAAGATGAGTTTTTTGTAATTATGATCAACCCTCCAACACCACTCTAAGTGGCATTTGATAGCACTGCTCCATCGAACCATCCAGTTGGAGTATCCTCTAATTCAAGTGTCCTCTTTGTGTTCTGCAATCTTGGCCTACAAGGGTGTATGTCATTCCAGTTTTTTAAAATTCCAAGTGTTTTGTATGTTGTTGAGCTTGTGGATGAGGTCTCATTTTCAAAAAAAAAATATTCCTATCCAGCCAAATGGACCAACAGACCAGGAATGGTAGATGCTTTAATTTGTGTTCCCTATGGGTCCAAGAGTCAAAGCAGTTAGAGAGAGTTGGCCCGTCCCAAGATGATTTAAGATCTAGCACCAAAGTAATTTTTTCCCAAACCTTTTTTGAAATTGAACACTTGATGAACAAGTGGTCCACTGATTCAACATCGTTGTAGCAAAGATGAAAAATATTTGGTCATGTCCATCCCTTTCTTTGTAGGATATCCCAGGTGTTTAATTTATAAACGGTCATGAGCCAAGTGAAGAATTTAATATTGGAAGGAATAAGCCAAGTCCAAATATGTTTTCTCCAGCCTTTAATATTTGTATGCCAGAGCATGTGTGTGATCTTTGTATAGACATTCTGGACAATTAATTTGCCTGAATGGTTTCCCCTCAACCACAAAAGTTGGTCATCCAATTCATTTAAGTGAATACATGAATGGGCTAAGGCCGAGCAAAGGGTGTTCCAATGAGTAGCTAGCTCTGCGCTGAGTTCGAGAGCATCACTGGAGATCCACCTATCAAGGAAAAGAGCCAAGATGGTTCGATCGTTGGCTTGGTAGAGATACCACACATTTTTAATATGTAGATGTTATATCAACTGTGGAGGAAGTGTAGTGGGAGCACCCAATGTAAGGATGTGGTCGCGGCCAAGAGTGATGGAGTGGCCCGAACTTGGCTGCCAACAAATTCCACGAGTTAACCAGAATTTGGATTTAGTAAGATTTTTCCAGAAATATGAAGCTGCCATGGTGGTAACAGTGTCAGTTAGAAGCCAAGTGGAGATTGTGTATTGTGATAGATATTATTAATATTATTACCTAATCACAGAATCAAACATGTTATTCATTTGGCCACCTTTAATCTTTTAATTATAATTTAATTATAAGAGTAATACAATTAAAAAATAATGGAGAATATCCAATTTTGAAAATAGTCATTTTTTTATTGGTGTTTGGCTTCGCGACCTTAAAGTTAGATTATTATTATTATTTGGGAAATAAAAATGAAAAATAAAATAAAATTGACAAAAAATAGAGTAAGTGTAATTTAATATTTTGGATTTAATTTTGATTTGCATGAAATCCTTTGTAAATTTGAAAAGTGAGTAATTTAAATGAATTGTTTTTTTGTTTTTTTTCATATTTTTGCTTTAAAATTTAGTATGAATTATTTTGAATTTAAAATTTAACATGAATTGTTTTAAATGGATGGATTTGTATATGTCAAATAGTTTGCATTAATCATAACTATTTGGTCAATTTAAAATTGCATTTTTAATAAAAATTACTTAAATAACTTTTGATAATTGGTGTTGGTAGTGTTATCCCCATTTTGTGGATAACTAAAGAGATGATGTCTTGAGGCCCTCAGGTTGCAGATATGAAGTTTCGAGAGACTACATGACCAGTAATACACTTTTCATAGATGGAAAACCCGCTCACCATCACAGATGGTCACAGGTTTACAAATAACATCCACCATGCCAGTTGGCTTCTGGAAGGCAGTGGGACTTTCTCCATGAGGTACAAGTCAAAATTATGGTGAGAATCATTTCAATACCTAAGCCTGCTTGGAAATTATGCCTTTTTCCCTGCTTCACCTTGGTGGTTGAAATTGTGCCCTAGTAAGTGGTGTTCTTTAGGAATGGGTTTGCTGCTGGGAAATCCCTTGATTAGACATCGTATTGTTCCCAACCATACTTTCCAATTTTCATCATTATTACCCTATGTTTCCTTATCTCTTGTGATTTTAGGGTGTATTGACCCGAATAAGGGGTTGCTCCTCATTCTATGGGAAGAATGGGCTAAAGGCCCAGAGGGGTTGGTGTTGGGTAAAAGAT
Organism: Picea engelmannii; assembly: GCA_009831015.1. Taxonomy (NCBI): domain Eukaryota; kingdom Viridiplantae; phylum Streptophyta; class Pinopsida; order Pinales; family Pinaceae; genus Picea; species Picea engelmannii. Next base: position 68,810 of record ML813504.1, on the reverse strand, counting down.
AAAATCCATATATGAACCTTCTAGATGCTTCACCTAGGGATCACCCTAGAGAGCAATAAAACACTCATATTTGAATAAAAGGGGACCCATAATATAATGAAGAAATTCCTGAAAGGTAGATTGAAGGATAAGAGGCCTCATCATGAGCTGACCTATCATGTCCATGGATATCTATTGGTATGACATTGTCATTATCTAGTCACCAAACCAGGGCAGTGACTCCCAGTTGCATGGCTGAGAGAAAGGGGGTCTCATCATGAGCCAGTCTTCTCATTTCCATTAGGCATTTATGGATGAAATTTCCACCATCTAGTCACCACGCCAGGGCAGTGACCTTCAACCTCTCCTTGTGCTAAATACAATATAAATAAAGAAAGATAAAAGGAAAATAAAGGGCATAGAAAAAATGCATTGCAGACAAAGGTACAACACACCCTCTACAAAGGAACCCATGAATGAGACACTACGACCCCTAGTATGTCATGAAACCTATTCCCATTGAGTCTTGACCCCATCCACCTCATACACTTTACATGGCTTAGAGAGGGACCTCTTGGAGGCTTTCCTTGACCTAAGGAAATATCTACCCAATAGGACACCTCATCAACCCTCCCACACTTAATCTTGACAAGTCGTATAGTGTCTTGGAGTTGTTAAGTGTTTTATATGGTAATATTTGATGAACATGCTTAGATAGTTTATTTATTGATTGGATCTACTTATGATGATGTTATGACTTGAGATCCTTGGAGGGCATGTTCATTGTTTTTTGCAGGAACTAGCTGTAAGTGGTGAAGGGAGTCAAAGAGGATACATCATCAAGTTCATCAAAAGCATATATAGTTCCATACATAAATACACAAAAATAAATGCATAAACAATGATTAAATGCTAAGTATACATAATAGAAGCAATCACGCAACAAAGAACCTATTGATTCATGCACATTATAAAAAAAAAATTAGAGCCTAGATAATCTTCTTCTATATTATTTTCATCTCAACATTGTTTACATCAAATACAACTCTCATATAATATATTACACAACAAAGGCTATCCCCAAATACTCGTTACAAACTCTTAAGCTTATGCGCAAGCATAGTTCCATTCAAAAACCCTTTACAATAGCTCCACAAGATAGACTCAATAAAAATCATCATACTGGTAACAACGATAAACATCATAAGAGAAAAAACCCTTTCCCCATTACATAACTCTATATTTATATTGTTCCCTTGGTCGCTTCTTAGCTTCTTGATTCCGTTGTCTTTCTAGCTTTCTCCTTGCATCTGCCAAAAAATGTTTCCTTTTCCACTGCTTGTCCAGCTAGCGCATGATATGTTTTTCCTTGTTGGAACATTTTTCAATCATCTTTCCACTCATCTAACTTCTTTCTACCACTTCGACGTTTTTTCTAACATGTTGTGCTTTCCGCAAAACTTTGGCTTTTCCACAAAAGTGGGCATCCCTAAAAACAAAGGGCTTAGCAGGGCTCGACCAAGTCATTTGACTCATCCCAAGTTAACCTTTCACTTCCTTATTGTGGTCTCCCTCAAATAGAGGGCCCAACTCATGGACGACTTGCATTTTCTGTTGGGCGAATCGGTTGTACTGGTCCACTCGCTCCTTCTATTTCCTGATGAGAATGGATGCACTTGCAACAAGTTTGTGTCCTGTAGCAACATTCGTCTCTTCAGGCTTGGTGGTGAGCAGGGAATTCCATTCAAAGTCGACAGCTGAGTTGAGGTGTTCCAGTTGGAAATACATAGATTGAACCGCAGGGTGAAAGTCCCTAATTTATTTCTTTGTGTCTTGAGTAGCCTCATGTAGCGCATCTATATTTTCATCCACTACTTAGATATCTGCAAATTTGTCTTGTTTCTTGATAGGATCATCGATATACTGTGTTTAGGCATTCAATTGGTTAAGTTATATCTACAACTCATCAATCGATCTACTACAACATTCCAATAACCTGACCCGATGATTGGCCATATTAAACAGCTCTCGACATTCTTCAACATGAGAATGGAGGGATGAGCTGACTTTATCTCCTTCGACAATGAGCTAGTTGATATTCTCACACAAATCCTTAGGATTATCTTGCTCCTAGAGTTGAATAGTCTCAAGTTTGTGATGGATATTGGCTGCCTTCCCTGCAATTTGCATCCATGTGTTTGCAACAAGCATGATCCATTATGTAGGAGAAAATGGGGTAGTTTCTTTCGAAAACTCTAGTACTACCTGTATGAATTTGGACTTGACTTGAATGAATTTATCTGACATGGATGCAACTATGGATTCGACCTGAACACACAATCCATGCTCATATTATGTGGATAAAGAGTCTACAGTTAAGATCTCTTGTAGTTGTTATGTTTTCTTTGTGAGCTCATCATTGGTTTTCTCAACTAGAGTGATCCTCTACTCTAGTTGATTAGTTGAGGGCTGAATAATATGAAAAATGTGTGGCATAGATCAAGTTGAAATCTCCCCACTGGTAAGAGAGGGATCCAAAGGAAACCTTGAATCAAGCAATTGGCCATTGGAAACAAAATATTTTGACATGTTGGGGGTTCCAACGCCATCTAAATTAGCTAAAGGATCTCTGAAGCTACACATAAGAAGGTCTTGGACCTCCTATGGAAGAATTGCACCCACATATTTTTTCTCCAGGCATAGCTCCATGATAGCGTGACAATGTTGTGGGTCCTATAACACGGGCACAAGTTGTTCCTTGACTGAGCTCATGGTGTTGGATGACTGGGTGTCATAATGGGTATCCAATTGGTCCTTTGGATGATCTTGTTCCATTTGAACTTGGATATTTGGCTCCATCTTTATCTCTGAATAGAGAACAATTTCTAATTGTGTGTCTAGTGGGACTTGGATTTGTGGAACCCGGGGAAAAGTGGACTATATTGGAATGATGGTGTCTGCAGTCATAGAAGAGGGGACTCTAGACTTTGGCAAGATTGTGAAAAAATGGGTGTGGGAAGGGAATGATGGAGTAGTGAATGGGATGTCTACAGACAAAGTATGCTACTAGCTAGGGAGTTCATCAATGATGAGGATATATTTTTTCTTCATTAGGTGGTCATCAAATTTTTTTTTATCACAGGGACTGACGAAGGAATGGGGGTAGTGGTGTGGATCAAACGAGTAGTGGTGTGGGTCATAGGTGGAAGGGAAAATAGAGGAGTGGCCTCAATGATCATGGGGTCAACTATAGTCTTAGATGGAAAGTAAGTCTGTGACTTATTTAAAGGAAAATAAGAAGAAAAAACTTTGCGTAATTGCTGACCAAAAATGGCAACATCTTCCAGAATGGAGGAGAATGGAATTTGCATTGTCCCCCCAAGTAACGCTTCCTCTTTGCCTTCATCTTCCCCTTCCTCTAATCTTGAAGGTGTCCAGACTCTCTTTGTTGAGCTAGTCCTAACACCATAGGTTTGCATAGGAGTTGACCATTGCGAAACGATGAGCATCGTATAATAGAAACCCGATCGTTTATTTTTTTTTAGGACTCCCATCCATGCCATGACTTCCTTGTCTAAGAGGGCCTCATCCAGGTAGAACGACAATGGGGTCATGTGTGTTAGCACTGAAAGTCACACTTTGAATCCTAAAGTGTAATCTCAACACCCATCAGAATGTAAAAGATAATTTTGGTTTTAAATAGGTGGATCAACAAGATGGAGAAAGAAAGGGAGAGGGAAGCAAACTGCAAATCAATAGGCTACACCAATGGGAAATGGAGTCACAAACATCCTACTCATCGAAGGCACAAAAGCTGCTCAACAGAAAACAAGATTATATGCTGATAAGTGGAAGAATGAAGAAGGAAAACATAAGGTAGAATGTTCACTAAACAAATATCCTCTCAATTTAATGAATCAACAAATACTTGAATATAAACAATGATTGATGGGAAAAATACAACATATCCTCTGCTGCTTAGAGATTCATAAATCATTGACAGCCTTTGATCCTCAAATCTGCAATATATTCAAATAAGAATAAATATAAACAAAAGGGTTACAATCTGAAATCACATATCTCATGAGTCTCCAATAGCAGTAATGCTTACAATCATAAAATTCCCACAGGCTTACAAATGAACACACATAGGAAAATTGCCTGCTCCTACTCTCTCTAGCCTCTCTTGGCTCATTCATCCCCTCTCCAAGAGATATTTCCTTCCTTAAATAGAAAATAACATTCTCATAGCCTTAGGATGTCGAATACCATCTCCTCCATTGGATTCTAAACTTTGGAGATAGGTGGCAACAATCAAAGAGACAAAAATCCAACAAACTGCTAATTTTCAGGAATTTGTTGGAAGTCATTAATAGAATGTCTCCACCTCATTGAATGAGGCCTTTGCTGGAGATAAATCTTAGGTGCAGGTGTCCCTTGACATCTAACTGATCCCTGAGAAGCCATTCGAACCCTCCTTGACACGTGGCAACCTCCCAACAAGGCTAATATCAAAACTGTGACTACTACAGGAAATTAGGTAGTGTCGTTGTAAAACAGTTGGTAGCACCACTTATATGTCTAATATCTCTCAAACCATAACACATTTTAAAAAACTGAGAGAGGTTTTTGTTATTTGGCATGTTATGAACAAAAAGGTCCTCCAGTGTTCAAAAATACCTTCTCAATTGTTCATAATCCAAGTTTCAAGTTAGTGACTCAAAACTGGTAAAATAACTCTACACAATTCGTTTTCTGCTAGAATTTAGGTAGCGCCCCCCTGTGTGTCTGTGTGCGATTGGGTAGTGAAAATCCATGAGTGATTTTGATGCTTGAAATTAGATATTGGGCATAACCCAATATAATTTCATTTTCCCCCAAAATAAATAAAATATCCCATAACAATTGTATTCATTTGCCAAAATGAATAATGAAGGATTTATGCAAAGCTGAGGCATAAACCAATATTATGCTAACATAGGCTCCATGGGGGATAGAGTCCTCCATGTGAGGCTCTAAAAACTCTTGTAGTTTCAATGCCTTATCCTAGGGCTTCTCCCAAACTTTAACCTCTGCAATCTTCTTTGATTTGTGACCTTCAACTGAAACTAAATGCAAACGAAAACTAAAGTTGACAAAAATGATGAAAATGATTCTTGTTCAACAAGCTTATTGCACACACCTACTCTAATTATTGGGAAAATGAAGCCTTCAAGTTACATGAAACAACCAATGAAGCCATTTCATCATTTTTTCAACTGTTTGAAGCTTTGAAATGTGCTTCCTTAAGCACTAGAGATAATTCTTACTTGAAGGCACATCAAAGAAACATTTGGCAATACACTTTCCATTGAAGAAATCAATGATCTTAGGCCCACTTTCTGCTTGCAGACAGGATGCAAATGGATCCTGAAAAACATCATCAATACTTGCCCCTGCGACATTTCTTTGTGTAAAAAGGAAAAGTATTGCATTAGGTCCTTCCTCCACTGTGTTTGGTTGTTGTATGTCTTGTTGATTTTCTGATTCATCCTCAATGCATATGGTCTTGGTCCACTCTTGGTCATGAGGTGTATTAGGAAAAAGTATTAGTGATGCTTGTCTTTCTTTAATTTCAACCTTTCTCATCTGATCACATGGAATTTGATCTTGGCTGCTTGATGAAACTGAGCTTGTGTCTTCAAGAGGAGTATGGGGTTGATAGAGTAGTTCATCATAATTAGAATTTCTTGGGAAACTACATTCTTATGTATTATCTTCTTACTATGAGGGATATTCATCATAACTTGGCTTAGATCCTAATTTCTCAGTTTTTCACCCTCTAAAATTAGATTATCATATTTTTCTTCTTTTTCTGCAAAAAAAATATGACATGAGGGTTGAAACAAGTTATTGTTGCTTTGATGTGAAGGGTACTTCTCTAATATAAGGTCTTCAATAGGATGTTCATGGAAATCATCTTCATAATCATCATACAAAGGTGAATCAATGACCATTTGACTATTAATGGCTGAGGGGATTAGTACAATAGCTGGGACAACTGGTTGTTCAGTGAAAACATCCTCATAGTCATCAAAACTGGGAAAATCATGGCACACTGGTTCATTAACAATAGGAGGAATTACAACAATAATTGGTAAGCTATGAATGCATTCATGACAAGATACAACACTATAATTTCTCATGATGAAACAAATCTGAACCTAAGATGACCTCTTGATTTAAAGAATTGAGAAAAGGAGGAGAAAGGGAAATGATAGATTGTCCATATTGATCTTTCTCTTGGGGACCTAGATTTTGACATGAATGATGCATTTGTTCTTCAAATTTAGGAAGAGAATTATGAAACTCATCATTTAAGTTCTGCTTTCTACAATCATCCCCTTCATCATCACTGCTAGAGGAATCACTTGTTGAATCCTAGATATATGATGGATACCCCTCACAAAAATTCTCAAAAAGTCTTTCAGTTGGATAAATTATCTTGCAATGAGAATAAAAAACATCATGAAAGTCCTTCAAAGAGGAAATAATAGAATCAGGGAGTGTTCTATACCATTTCCTCACATCGCCTTCCAATGAATACATGAACATTTTCATCAATATATCTTCATGATGGATGTCAAGCTGCTGCATCAAAGCATGAAATTCATGAACATGCTCAAAAGGGTTGTCATCCTCATAAAATCTGGGCAACAAATCTTTCCATTCATCAATTTGAGGCACAGGATGTGGATAACCATCTATGGATGAGAAATTGAGTGGGGAAAACCTCCTGGACGAGATAGCCTTCATAGCCATTTAATTGGTCTCATTTCAGTGGAGTCACCAACATATTATGAAAAATGGAGTCGCCATGGTGAATATGAAGTCTTGAAGGTGTCTAACTTTATTCACCATCTAAATCTGGAACTATGCAATGCCATTCTTCCTAGGGAGCTTTTCAATCTGCTCAAATCCGTCCCCGGCAATGGTGCCAAAAATGTTAGCACTGAAAGTCACACTTTGACTGCTAAAGTGTAAGCTCAACACCCATCATAATGTAAAAGATAATTTTGGTTTTGAATATTTGGATCAACAAGATGGAGAAGGAAAGGGAGAGGGAAAGAAACTACAGATCAGTAGGCTACGCCAATGGGCAATGGAGTCACAAACATCCTACTCATCGAAGGCACAAAAGATGCTCAACAGAAAACAAGATTATATGCTGATAAGTGGAAGAATGAAGAAGGAAAACATAAGGTAGAATGTTCACTAAACATAGATCCTCTCAATTTAATGAATCAACAAATACTTGAATATAAACAATGACTGATGGGCAAAATACAATAGATCCTTTGTTGCTTAGGGATCCATAAATAATTGACAGCCTTTGATCCTCAAATATGAAATATATTCAAATAAGAATAAATATAAACAAAAGGGTTACAATCTGAAATCACAGATCTCATGTGTCTCCAATAGCAGTAATTCTTACAATCATAAAATGCCCATAGCCTTACAAATGAACACACACATGAAAACGACCTGCTCCTACTCTCTCTAGGCTCTCTTGGCTCATTCATCTCCTCTCCAAGAGATATTTACTTCCATAAATAGAATATAACATCCTCATAACCTTAGGAGGTTTAATCCCATCTCCTCCATTGGATTCTAAACCTTTGATATAGGTGGCAACAATCAAAGACACAAAAATCCAACAAACTGCTAATTTTTAGGAATTTGTTGGAAGTCATTAATAAAATGTCTCCACCTAATTACATAAGGCCTTTGCTGGAGATAAATCTTAGGTGCAAGTGTCCCTTGACATCTAACTGATCCTTGAGAAGCCATTCGAACCCTCCTTGACATGTGGAAACCTCCCAACAAGGAGAATATCAAAATCGTGACCACTACAGGAAATTAGGTATCACTTTTGTAAAACAGTTGGTAGCACCACTTCTATGTCTAATATCTCTCAAAGCATAACACATTTTGAAAAAATGAGAGAGGTTTTTGTTATTTGGCATGTTATGAACAAAAATGTCCTCCAGTGTTCAAAAATACCTTCTCAATTGTTCATAATCCAAATTTCAAGTTAGTGACTCAAAACTGGTAAAATAACTCTACACAATTTGTTTTTTGCCAGAATTTAGGTAGCGCCCACCTGTGTGTTTGCGTGCGATTGGGTAGCACAAATCCGTGAGTGATTTTGATGCTTGAACATGGATATTGGGCATAACCCAATATAATTTCAATTTTCCCCAAAATAAATAAAATATCCCATAACAATTGTATTCATTTGCCAAAATGAATAATGAAGGATTTATGCAAAGCTGAGGCATAAACCAATCTTGTGCTAACAATGTATAAACATGTTGGGGAAGCAACGAGAGGTCACCCAAATGTATTTTCCCAGTTCATGCCAAACCAAATGTTATGGGTATGTCGGTAGAGAAATGTATGTGAAATTATTGGTCTCTAGGTTGCTATGACGAGGTTGTTGTAACACTATAGAAAGGAAATGTCATATTTTGTTGCACTAGAAGTGCAAGCATGCTAGGAGTCAAACATATTGGAAAGGAAACTAGTATTTCTATACAAAGAGAATATTGTTGGTGGCTTCAACTTCCACATAAAAAATAAACCAACATGTAGCCATAGATAAAGTAGGTAGACTGCTCTTGTGCATCAGGGCATGCCAACTCTACTATCTCATGTGTATACCCCTCCATCGTATGCAATATCCTCTTTAACTTTTCTTCCACGCTCAGTTCTCTTGCTAGTGCATTGTATGGAATCATCTGGAAGAATTCCTCAAGTCTTGTCTCCAATTTGTTTGCACGTTGTTTTTCCTCTTCTCGTTCTATCCACACTTCTGTAAGAACAATCTCTAGCACCTCCTTGGATTCCTTGTCTATCTCCACCCTGGATTGTACTTCCTATGCAACACTGATCTATAACTGATAGAGTAATTTTTGTTGGTATCTTAGCCATACCAATTCCATACATTCTATGTCCTTGAATTGTTTATGCGCCATGTCTTCGTCCATTCACATAATGTCTTTAGTAAGGGTAAAATTCTCGGTTGTTGATGATGTTATCTATATTGTATCCTCCTCACTCTACAAGGGGCATGGGATGTTCTTGCGCTATTTTCTGCTACTATTTTTCCCCTTGGTGTTGCGCCTTGGTAAATCGTATATGCTCTAATACCTTCTTTACCTTTGTTAGCTCTTGCATTATCCTCTCTCTCTCTCTCTTTTTCTCCTCGTGTGATTTTTCAATGAGGTCATGTACTTTTTTCGTGAATAATTCTACATCATCTTTTGTTATTGTATATCATGGGATGACCTAGGTTCTACCTTAGTTCTCCAAAAAAACCCTATTCACCATCATCCCTTCTGTTAAACCAGAAGGATACACCGCGCACATAGTGCACAACGCAGTCTCCCGCTGTACTCTGTGAGCTCCCCGGCTGTGCCAACACTATCACTTTACATGTTTCTCCATTGTGGCCATGGCCCTCCCCTGCCATGAACATTGTGGCCATCGACCAAGAAACACTATTGTTGATTGTAGGAAGTTGTAAAGAATTTCCTGTAACAGGATTGGAGACAGTATGCATGATTACAGGATGGAAGTAAGATTCCTTGATGGATGCCAATAAAATTCCAGCGACCGATCTCTGGCCGCCAAGAAATCTCCTGTGGCTAGTAGCGAACATACACTATTTTTCCTCTAAGAAGGCAAGGGGGAATCTCTTCCAGGTGTTTGTGAAGAAGCAGTAAGACATACACGTTAATGGGATACCGAGATAGTGCAAAACAAACCATGGTTTGTTTTTGGGAGGTGTTGTAGCCCAATCATTAGTTATGAATTTTGTAGATGAAAGGAGGGCATTCCATTCTTTACACATGATGAAATATTTTCTTATGCTTTTGGATGGAAACCATGCCAACACATTCTCTTTTAGATTGTCAGGCAATTGAGACCACCACGTTGGAAACTCCATTTTGAATGACAGGGAACAATATAAGAATTTCTTCTTGAATCAGTGAGGGAACAATATAAGAATTTCTTCTGAATCGGTGAAAGGAGCGGACTCAGATTAGTTCTCTATTCAAAGGTCTACAAAAAGAGAGACGATGGCAGATGATATAACAAGTTTGTTTTATGTGATTTTATACATAATTTATTTCCAAAATAGCTGATTTCGTCAAGATCATAAAATTTGATTATTATTATTAATATTATTACCTAATCACAAACTCAAACATGTTATTCATTTGGCCATGTTTAATCTTTTAATTATAATTTAATTACACCGAAAGGTGTACACCTATTGACAATGGGCACATTTAATGATCTTTTAACCATAAATTTCAATCATATGGTTATCAATTGAAGATGCTAGCATATTCTTAGTTGTCCTTCCAAATCCATCTAATTGCCATGTTCAAATGATTAACAAACTTAATTGAAATTACAAATTTACTCCACTATTAACTTTTTATCATTTTATAGTATTAGATTTATATTTGTGTCACGTTTACTTATGGCAGCCCCATAATTACAACCAACCATTTCATATTCTTCATTTCATCTTACCAGCCATAAGCCTTTCGGCGTTCACTAGCACTGCTAGTTATAAGATTAATACAACTAAAAAATAATGGAGAATACCCAATTTTGAAACTAGTCGACCTTTGATTGATGTTTGGCTTGGATGAGACCTTAAAATTAGATTATTATTTGGGAAAATAAAAATGATAAATAGAATAAAATCGCCCTAAAAAATAGAGAATAACTGTAATTTAATATTTTGGATTTAATTTTGATTTGCATGAAATCCTTTGTAAATTTGAAAAGTGAATAATTTAAATGAATTGTTTTTTTTTTTCATATTTTTTCTTTAAAATTTAGTACGAATTATTTTGAATTTAAAATTTAATATGAATTGTTTTAAATGGATGGATTTGTATATGTCAAATAGTTTTCATTAATCATAACTATTTGGTCAATTTAAAATTTCACTTTTAATAAAAATTGCTTGAATAAATATCTTTTGATAACTCGTGTTGGCACTGTTATCCCCATTTTGTGGATAACTAAGGAGATGATGTCTCGAGGCCCTCTGGTTGCAAATATGGAGTGTCGAGAGACTACGTGACCAGAAATACACTTTCCACGGATGGAAAACCCGCTCACCACCACATATGGTCACAGGTTTACAGATAGCATCCACCACACTAGTTGTCTTTCAGAAGGCAGTGGGACTTACTCCATGAGGTACAAGTCAGAATTATGGTGAGAATCATTTCAATAGCTAAGACATTTTATTATGTTGTATCTTAGGTTGCTCTAGATTTCATGATATGTTCTTGGACATTATGCCTTTTTCCTTGCTTCACCTTGGTGGTTGACATTATGCCTTAGTAAATGGTTTTCTTTGGGAATGGAGTTGTTGTTGGGAAATTGCTTGATTATCCATCGTACTGTTCCCAACCATACTTATTATTTTTCATCATTATTCCCATATGTTTCCTTATCTCTTGGGATTTTAGGGTGTATTGACCCAAATAAGGGGTTGTCCTTCATTCTATGGGAAGAAGGGGCTAAAGTCCCATAGGGGTTGGTGTTGGGTAAAAGATAAAAGACATATATGAACCTTCCAAATGCTTCGCCCAGGGATCAACCTAGAGAGAAATAAAACACTCATCTTTGAATAAAAGGGGACCCATAATATAATGAAGAAATGCATTTATCATTTTGCATGATTATTCTAGTGTTCTCTATCAATAAACTCTAACAGATGCATTTATAATTACGCATATAAAATAAAAGTGACACACATAGAGACACCATTTTTACCATGGTTAAAACCCCTGGGATATGACCACACATATCTTCTACTTATTACTATTATTATTCATCAAAATAAGGTCATGCATTGTGCACATTACATCGTGGGTTTAGTATTTGTGAGGTTGACCTGTGTCACACCAATCTCCACAGCTTGCGACCTGACCCTCAATTACATCTCCACATTGATTCCATCCGAGCTTCGCAGTGCTCAACAAAATAGAGACTTCGACTCAAATCTCACAAAGGTTCTCAAAAATATTTCTCTCATACAGAATTTACAATGACAAATATTTCCTATTTTCCTCCTACATCCTCTATTTATATCACAAAATGGGTCAAACCCCTTACATTATGACTCAAAACCCTAACTCTAAGTTAACTCCACTTGTCCACTTTCTATCTCCTTGTGCGTTGTTGGTCTTCGATCCAACTATTCCTTTCTTTCAATCTGCACCGTTCCTCCTTATTTCCTGGCATGCTGCTTCCTTTGTCCCTTCTTTCGCGTTGCTTTCCCTTATTTCCTAGCACACACTTCTTCCTTAGTCCCTTCTGCCTCATTTACTGCGCTAAACTCCAAAATTTCCTGCTCCAACAATCCCCCAACACTAAACTATGTCTCGTCTCGAGCCACTCAGGTTGTGCGTGCCTCCTGCACAAATTTCTCTAAGGCCTGGAGCTTCTCTATGAGTGCATCCACTTGGTTCTTTCCCTATGCACTTTTCTTTGTTAGGGTCTCCACCACCTGCATTGTGATGTGCTCATTCAACACTTCTCTACTTTTCGAGTGCACTTGTTACAGTATGATTTTCTCTAGGTCCAAATCTGCTATCATCTTCTCGGCTTGTTTTTGCAGGGGCTCCAATTGAGCCTGTCTGGTCTGTCTTCCCCCCTGAATTGTCTTCACTTTTGCTTGCATTTTTTTCAACTCCTACGCAACCTTCATCCTATATAATATGGACATTTTCTTCTGTATTTTCTTTACATATTGCACTATGACATTTATCTTCTCCTCCATCTGATCCAATTGTTGGATCCTTTCATCTTTGGTAGGGCTTGTTCATATTTGCACGGTTCTTTCATAGATCTCTGCTACTTATTTTATTTCCAGCACAATACTATATGTTTGATCTGTTTCCTATTGATTCCTCTCGTCTCAAACTTCTGGAGGGGTGGTTGGTGTCATCTTCCCAACCAACTCTACTATCTCATGTTTATACCCCTCCATCATATGCGTTATCCTCTTTAACTTTTCTTTCGCGCTAAGTTCTCTTGCTAGTGCATTGTATGGAATCATCTGGAAGAATTCCTCAAGTCCTTTCTCTAGTTTGTCTACGTGTTGGTTTTCCTCATCTCGTTCTATCCGCACTTCTATAAAAATTTTCTCTAGCACCTCCTTGGCTTCCTTGTCTATCTCCAGGTTTGTTGTGTCCGTCCTCACCCTAGATTTTAATTCTTGCGCAACACTAACCTATAACTTTTTGATGGCACTTAAATCCCTTGATTCAATAGTAGGAACCAAACCCACCACTGAGGCCCAATTAGACTCTGTAGCATTTAAAGATGGAATGGTTCTCCAGATCTTGCGATCCAGCCAAATTATCGATGGGCTTTGTGTTTTCTTGTGAAGCCTCTTCCTTCAGTTAGGACTATTCTCTTCTGTATTTTCTCTTGGGTGGGACTGGTATGAGAGATGCAAGCCAGTATAAACCAACTTGACAAAAAACAAGATTAAGTTTTAACTATTGGGGAAGAGGCTGAGCTTGGGATAGCGCACTGCTCAAACATTCAGACAATGATTCTATACCATAGGCCTAGTACTAATACATCAACCATGTGAGAATTCAATTACCATCTGAGAAACTAATTATCAGAAAGAAAGCACATATGTAATAAGATAATGACAAGTGAAATAATTCATCTACCATAACCATTCATCACATAATAAAACAACAATTAATTTTCATCATTAAAACAAAGAACATCAAAACATTGCACCAGATAAATTGACAACATAATTAATTGCTCTTACTCATTACCGCATCATTCATGAAACAGGATAGGAAGTAGTTCTTCTCCAAGTCCAATCACATGAATTTGATGAAAATAGCTTGTCTTTGGTCCAGAAGGACTTCTCAATTCATAGTAGCTTCAAAATAATTCTTAACAACCAAAAAGAAAGAGTTCTTACAAAAACCATCGACCCCTTCACTAATTGGTCGATTTCTTTATTCATAATATAAAGTTTAACTAAAATTGACAGCTAAGTGAAGTTTAAGAAAAACAAAAATCGCCACGTGGCGTCATCTTCTAACAGTTTTTTTAATAGTCAACTCGAGATATCTCTTGAAAAGGGTGACTTCTCTCATATTCAGACCAACTGATAAACAATTATTCACAAGTTTGGGCCCATGGAAATCTGTGTGGTTCCATCGGAGCCACATATATTCCCCTGATGTCCACTGCATGCACCCGGTACTTTTCTAGACTGGAGTTCAACTATTGTATCATGGTCCAGGCTCTGATTGGATGTTCTACAAATCATTGCACTTTCCCTGGTCTCATGTTATCCATCTTTACGAAATCTTCGGTCCATAGAGAATCTTGTTTAGTGTGAGACTCGACTACGTCAGTCGGGTCAGCGAAGTTATCGGGGGTGCTGAAATCGGGGAGTTTGATATCCTTTATTGCTCTGTTGATTTTTCTTCGATGTTTCTTTCGAGTTCTTCGGTGAGGTCACAAAGAAAAATTTGTTCGGTAGTCGGGAGGATCTTTCCTGCAATCAGGGTTGAGGTAGTTTAGTGATCAGGTAACACATAGTAAGATACAAACAAAACATAATAGAGTGATGTGTACCTTTGGAGCTTGTTAGTATCGATCGTTTAATACTTACGTGATCCCAGTCACCCCTTTAAATGACCTGTGATGTCCTTGTCCACGCCACTGCTCCTCTTCAGTTTAAATGAGTTATAGAAGCACGCCATAGTGTGGCAAATCAAGTACGACAAATATGAGCATTGGAACCGTCACAATAGTCGCTTGACCCTTGGGGCTGGGAAAGGATGCCAGAGTTGAACGTGTGCATGTACGCTCCCAAAAGGTCGGATACTGTAATAAGGAAGTCGTTAAATGAATCAAGTTGAGGAAAGTGGTTCCTCCAGAAGCCGTATCACCAAGTGTGTCTACTATCATTCGTTAATAATCAAAGATATGGAGTTTAAAGAGATTAGAATGATCGTACTGTATATTCCCTGCAACTCTGATCGACGACATTTCATGCGTTCTCGATTACATCTGTCGAGCAGCTGTGATGCATTAAATCTTCAAGACATCCTATCGCGAGGCATGAGTTTTATTTGGCACATTCTATTTTTCTTCGTCGTTCCACTATAAATTCTGGGGGCTCTGTGGGGAATTCTACGTAGTAGTCGAGTTTATACGTCGATAATGTTGGTCTTGCGAGCCTAATTCTGGTGAAACTCTGTGTCGTAGTCCTTTACTCATCCGCAGACGTCTAAGCCAATAAGTTGTTGCACTATGGGATCCCCCTTAAACAAGGGACGAGGTTTTTGAGGTAGCCAGAGTGCCAGGTTCGAGACCCAGCGTGCCTGGGACTCTTTCTTATTGGCATCAAGTGTCCCTGAAGCTTCAATAGGAGGTACCTACCTTTGCTCAAAAATAGTGTCAGCGTCTCAAGCAAAGGTGGGAGTGGAGAGAAATACATCTAAAGGACATATGTTGGGGGTCATTCCCTCTCAGAAGAAAACATCATGGAGGAGGGGAAGGCCTAGAAAAAATAAGGAAAAAAGAGGAGAAGACCGCCTCCCAAATGAGCTGAATTCACACCCGACCGCTGAGGAGTTTACAATGCACACTACCTGGATGAAGCTTGTCGAGAATACCATTTGAGGAAGCGGGAGACGAAAGGGAAAGGAAAAGACACCAGGTTCTCCCGTTGGGAGTCCCATATAGTAGTTAGAGCAGGCCCAACTTGCCATAGCTGAACTTTACCAAGAAAATAGAGAATTGCGGAGACAGTTGGCGGCAAAAAACGAGGAGGTATCAACACCACAGGGTCACGAAGGAAGTAAAGATTGGCTCAAGAGACGTCTTCGGGAAGCACAAGATACGATTATGTAGCTGCACGAGGCGCAGAGGATGACCGTGAAGGAGAAAAAAGAAAACACTGCAAGGCGCGAGGAGTAGTCCAAGAGAAGTTCCATGCACATGAGATACATAATGGGCGGGATCTTGCTTTGCATTCTCCAAAGTGACGCTTGATAGTTTTCTCTTTTTGTTGTAAGGGTTTTCATATTCTCATTGTAACTGGTCTGGTTAATCAAGGAATTGGTGGTGTTTATTTGTACGTAACCTGAGCTTGGCGGGAGCTTTAATTATATGAAAATTTGAAAGTGTTTTGAATGTATCGTGGTCCCTCTTCGTATGTAAATATACTGTGTTTTTTAATCTAAGTTTCTTGCAAATTATGAGATTTTATAATTACCATTGTTCTGAGTTGCTTCGTAAGTTCGTTGATACGTTCCTTTTAAAACTTCTGATGTCAATTGATGCTGACATGGCGTTACTGACTCGGGGTTATTAAAATATTTTAAAACATAAAATCTAGAACTTGGCTAGTGGGTAAGGATTTCACTTGGGGACTTCACTCACGTTGATATCACTAAAAGAGCTAGATACCACGACTAATGGAAAATTAATGCGTAGTTTTCTTCTTGGATTATCATTTTTGTGAATCCCCGATGTCGAAATCATTTCAGGAGTCGAAAATCGGTGATACCACTCCTCTCTTTATGCAAAACTTACTCTTATCGATTTTTTATGCCGATGTCGAATAGATCGGTCATCGACAACATATTTAGTGGAGTTTATTCATGGAGATTAAAAACCTGCTTCTGTCGATGCTGGTGAAATTCGTTGCTCGACTATTTTGAACTTCTCAAGTGATTTTCATCACTTTTAATATTTCCCAATGCCAAATTTCCTAAGCGTGTTGGGGAAAAATTTAGACTGTCGATTTATTAAGTAGTTGTTAAGTACCTTTTAAAGTTAAGATGATTCTTTATATGTTCAAGCAGACTTAAAAAAATTCAAACATGAAAACATAAAAGATAAGAACATGCAGCAGTTTCATACTGAAGTGGAAACAGAGAGTGCAAAGGATCAAGTGGTACCCAAAAAGTAGAAATGAACATAGACTTTTTAGGGTGTGTTGAGTGCTCAACAAATGGCGATTCACTGGGCTTAAGTAGAATCTTTGTTCCTCTTCCAAGGCCTGGCTGATATGGAAGTTGATGGAGAATTTAAACTGGTCTTAAATCATAACCTCTTAGCCTTTTCATTTGAAGTTCTTTGGTTGATGCTTTCGGGTCTGCCTATGGGGTTTTAACCCTTTTCCTCCTTCATTTACTTTGACCCTGACTCATGCGCCCTTTTTACAAAATTTTAGCAAAGTATTCACTGGCACAAAGCCTTTATTTACCTCTACTCACCTGCTTCGGTGTCGCTCCACTGCCAACGAGTGTCCATAGCCCCGATGAAGTCACCTAGACATCACAGGCCTTGCTCCACTGCCAGCGAGCGTCCATAGCCCCGACAGAGATATCTGCATACCCTCTTCTATTTTTCACTCTTTTGATAATATCAATTTTATTTCAGCATGATGCCTTGAGTGAGTGAGGGAGGAGGATGTCTGTTTATTTGTAAAGTGAGATGGTTAAGGTGGATCCTTCACTAGCTCCGTCTTGTGGGTTTATGTAGTCATTTCCATCTTTCCTTTGTTCCCTTAAGGTCTTACTGAACCACAAAGTAGACACTTCTGTCATTTCTACGAATTTGTTCATCTGCTCAGGTTAGATAGAGGATTCCTCAAAGTAACCGCAAGTTTTCTAGTGCTTCTCGTGTTTGTAAGTGAGCAACGAGTTATAAACATAGTTCACTATGTTTCATGATTTTAAGGCCAACCATCGTCTTGCTGGAAACACCTTGAAAAGTACATAAAACCAGAAAGAAAAGAAACAACAAAAGGAAGTATTTTGCAACCATGAAGATACTCAACATAAAACACGCATATTTTTTATTTATTTTTATTATATATTTTTTTATTATCGAAAGTATTGTTTTAGAGCTGGGCCATTTACTGGGAGGGCATCAGGTTCCCCCCTCAGATTCTGAAACCGATAAGTTTCTTCCCCAATCTTCTCAGCCACCTGAAAAGGTCCAAGCCATAGATTCTGAAACTTAGAATGCTTCCCTTTTGGTTCATTTTCCCTGTCCCACTTTAGGACTAAGTTTCCTACTTCAAAGTTATTTTCTTTAGCCTTATGCTTATCGAACCACCTTTTCACTATTTTTTGGTGAGCTAGGAACTTTAATTATCCTTTTCTCTCTCTTCTTCCAGCATGAGTAGAGTGTTGATTCTTTGTTGTATGGCCAATGAAGGTTCCTTGTTGGAATCTTGGGCTAGTTGAAGAGATGGAAGATAGATACCATTTGGGAGGATCGCTTCTTGCTCGTAGACCAAAAATTATGGGGAATTACCTATAGCTTCTTTGGGTGTGACTCTATCGGCCCATAAGGGATTATGTAGTAGATTATGCCAATTTCTTTGGTTATCTACAACCGTCTTCTTTAATATTCTCACTAGGTTCTTATTAGTTGATTTTTCCACACCGTTTCCTTTGGGGTAATAATTTTCATAGTACTTAATTATGATTCCTTTGTCTAGAGAAAACTCCATCAATAGGGTGGAAGAAAAATAAGTTGCATTATCAAAGACCAGAATAGAAGGGACACCAAACCTTGTGATAAGTTGTTGTTCTATGAATTGGATCACTACCTTCTCATTTACATGAGTTAGAGGAATGACCTCTGCCCATTTCTTGAAATAGTCGGTGGCAGTAAGAATGTACTTGTGCAGTTTTTAAGAGCTAGGTGTAATTTCTCCTATGATATCCAACCCCAATTGATCAAAAGGCCTAGAGACAGTCACATGTTGGAGTGGGACTGCTTCTCTCTTATCCTTCCCAGTGCTTATTTGACAAGTCTTATAGTTTCTAGCGTAAGTATGAGCGTCTTTGAACAAGGTGGGCCAATAATAGTTGGTTCTCAGAATCTTATGAGTGATGGTGTTTCCTACGAAATGTCCCCCAGCGGGGCCATCATGGAGCTCCTTTAGCACTTTGTTTGCATCTTCACGTTCGAGACATCTTAATAGTACTCCGTCATAATTGATACGAAAGAGTACCGAATTTACAAGGTGATATTGTGCATATTTTAACCCGAGGGCTCTCCTTTCCCTAGGGTTGAGGTTTTCGAGACAAGTCTCGTGATGTAAAAGACAAGTTAAATCCTTATGTGGAGACTCTTTTCCTGGGGAGATGTATGATACTTCTCCACACCATAGTTCCATTTCATTCTTCCATCCAGAATCTTCATTTACTTGGTCGTGGGCTTCGACTGTAAGCTTTCATAACCCTTGCCCTCTGAATAATTTTGCAGGTTTTATATCTAGATCAAATTCCTGGACTACCGCCATCTAGTTCTCTCTTCTTTCCCCATTTCTTGTTGGGTAAACAAGGATCATACTGCAAGGTGTGGCACAATCACTTTAGTGTGATTCTTGAGGATGTAAGACCTGAAATGTTTTACTGCCTTATATACCGCATAGGCCTGTTTATCTATAGCAAGATAGTTGAGCTCAACTCCTTGAATATTAGTGCTCATGAACGACACTGGGGCCTTGTTGTTGTCTTCATCCTTCTGAGTAAAAAATGGAGCTAATAATTGGTCAGAGGCGAAAGTATAAAGGGAGAAGTCTCTATTGAAATCGAGACTTCGCAACACTGGGGCTCGGGATATAGCATATTTTTGGGTTTTAACGGGATAGTGTGTTGAATGATTCGGGTATCATACATTTTCAGATCCCTGTAGGACCATGCGAATACATCCTAGTATTGTCTGAGTAATTTGAGATAAGATTTCCTCCCTTCCTTAGATATAGTATTGTTGAGATTCACATTATTTGAGTTCTCTGGGGTCCCAATATTTATAGTTTCATGCAGGGGACAAGAGCTACCGGTCTTTGCATTTTTAGGTCCCTTAAATCACTCTTTCAGATCAAATAGATTTTCTAGATTAGCTATCCCTTTCAAGATTGTGTGAGCCTTTGATTTATCCATAGGTTGTCCTGTTCGAGGATAGTTCTATGTTGATTTCTCTTGGAATACTTCATCGTCAATATCCAGATATTTAAAATTGTATTGGTTAGTCAAGAAGTTTATGATTTGTTCATCTCCTTCAAAGACTTTCCAATTGGAAATGTTATTAGGTACCGACGGTTTTTAGAGAATCTCCACAGTGAATCGGGAGGCTTCATAATCCTCCAGAGGTGATAGCCTGGAAGCTGTTGTGTCCAAGGAGTCAACAAGAATATTCTTTACTCTGGGAATCATTGTATTATTGAAGGTTTCAAAGTGCTCTGTTAACCTATGCACTTCCTGTTGATAGTTCTTTAGGTGAGGAGAATTACAATGTATAGTATTTCTTACTTGTCTAACAATAATTTCAGAGTCTCCAAAAACTTCCAATTCTTTGACATTCAAATCTATGGCTTTCTTTAATCCTTGTACTTGAGCTTCATATTCAGCAGTGTTGTTGGTACATTCGAAATCTAGCCTACATGACAAGAAATGATGTTTACCTTTAGGATCGATGAGGATGCACCCTGCTCCTGACCCTTCTTGCGATTTAGATCCATCAAAATAGAGTGTCCAGATTTGTGAACGACAATCACTCTTTTCCTTTCCCTTGTTAATTTCATGCCTTCCCATCTTTTGTTCCATAATATCCAGCATAGGGTTTTTACAAAAGAGGGTGTCTCCTGTCGGTATCGACAACTTCTATTGAAAATCCATTTCATATTTTTGGGTAAGAGGAATGTTGGACAAGAGAGGAGCAAAGTTTCTGAAGTAGGAATCACATGAATGATTGCCCAATATGGGGAAATTTGTGGATGAGGGTTCCTTCAGTCTTTCTAGATCAGTGACCATATGTTTCAGATATCTCTCCCTATCGATTCTGATCATGTTCTTTTATCCCTTCAGTGGTAGCCAAAGGTGTGGCCAGTCTGTACTGAAGTACCTGTTTAGCTTTTCAGACCAATCTCAACTCAGTAATAGCCCATATGCCTTTGGGATATCTACTACAATGATGTCAATCACCTGCACAAACATGGGATGTGCCGATATTCTGATCATCACATCTTTGAGTTCTCCTATGTCCTTGACCTGAGTTCGATCTAGTTGAATGACATGTTTATCACTCTTGAAAGGGACGAAATTTAATTTTTTTTGAACAGACAAGTGCATAACATTGGAAGACACTCTAGAATCTACATAAAAATTGTTAAGGTTTCTATTCAAGACTTCAAAAGTTAAGAGGAAAGGTTGGACAAAAGGATTTTCCTTTCTATCTCCCGAACATGTGTTCACAGTTGGTTTTCCCACCAGATCTGTGGGAGACAAATTTCTTTCCAGAAAATTACCCACCGTCGGGTTTTCTACTGAGTTCAAATCTTGTAACATAAAGTCCTTCTGCTGAGGAATCCTGCATATGTCCATAACTGATATATTAGCCTTTAGCTTCTTCAAATATTCGACCATGTTGTAATATATTTTGGGCGATTCTTGGGTATGAATGCTTATAGGGTTTTTACCTAGAGCGAAGGATGCTTTCGGGCGATTGAGAGTTAACTTACTTTTCGAGGCCTTGGTGGCGTCGACATCTTTCGAGCCAGGCGGACCCTTACTGCTTGTTTGTACCGCTAAAATTTTCGTGGGTTTTTCCTGAGATTCAAACAGGTCGTCAGAAGGCATGATTAGGTCGACATCCCATATCAACATGGTTGTATCTCATGGTGGGTCAATCTCTTCTTGGTCAACAATATTCATAACCAAACTGCTTGTCTATTTGATCAGGGAGACTTCTGTCTAGAAATCGATTAGCCATCAAATTCATGGAATGTACCCATCGAGGGAAGTCTCTTTCGGAGTGGCTTTCCTGATGATAAGTACAGAAAGAATCAGATGCAACATTCCCTAGATAAATATTTAAGTTAGCTAGGGGAGGTTCAATTTCTTTGAAAGGAGGGGTTTCTTTTAAAGAAAGGCTTATAAGGCCTTTGGCCTAGGTTTCCCTCTTCTGTATTTCTCTTCATGTCTATGATCTTGTTTGATAATTTATTAACCATGCATTGTATATCTTTTATATCTCCATTCCCCTTGTCGGGAGTCTATTCATTTGGTTTCCCCGATGATCTAGTTAAAAGGAGTCCTCTCTTGGGAGTGGGTTGGGCTTCTTTCTTTACTAGAGAGGCCCGACCTTCTTTACATCCTTTCAACTAGAATACTAATGTCTTGGCCTCTTCAAAAATTTCTGTTAGGGTTTTCTTAGAGGCTCTTTTTACAAACATAGAAATAGAATCCAATAGCATGTTAGCATAAACCTCAATTTGCATCTCCTGAGTTGGTCTTGTCGTGGGATGGAATTTGCTTAATATGGTTGTCAATATCTGATTGAAATATTTCTGCGGGATGGAATTTGCTTAATATGGTTTAGAGCTCCCGTAGTAGTTTCCTCTGCAAATTTATTTAGGAAATCTCTCTGGAACTTGGTCCAACTATTTATAGATCTTACTGGCATATTAAATTACCATGTGGAAGCTGAATTTTCAAACGTGTAGGGGAAAAGTCTACAGACTACATCTTCATGTTGAACGTTGATAAGTCTCATCGCAAGTATGAACTTCTTGATATGATCTTCAGGCAAATCTGAAGTCTCGGGGTCGTACTTGGGAAGCAGCTTCTCCGAGTGTTGGGGAAGATTATGTACTTGTCTAGGGATGACCACAGCGTCGCAGGCCAACCAAGGTTGGTTGTTCTAAGGCATGATTTCCCTTTCCTCCTCATGGTAATTATTGCCTTCCATATATTCAAAATCTGAGTTGAACTCTTCTTCTTTCGAAAGGTCGTCTGGCTCATAGACGTCATTGGATGGCGTCTCAGGGATAAGATTCAGAGGGTGTTTGATTTCGGTGATCATGAAGTCTATCAAGTCTTCTACTATGTGTATGAAATATTCGTCGGTAATATTGACCACTGGTCTGCTTATTTGTTTTCTTCAAGGAAGTATCAAAGCTAAGGGAAACACACTGATTTGTTGGGCGTAGGATCTTATGAGTCTTCTAAACTAATTTAATTCCACGTGAGGAAGAGTGTAAGGTATTTCGGGGAATAATTGTTATTCCTCGGGCTGGGGTGAGTTACCCACTTCGGGAATATTTAGCGTGTGTGGGTTGTCTTGTGAATGACTAGCCATGCATGTGGGATGTTAAGAATCTTTAGGCTATTTGAAATGCTATATAAAATATATATTTAGCCATTCATTCTCAGGCCCTCCTTCTAGCGCCAGTTCCGTTGATGAGTCTTAAATCCATTGATTCAACAGTAGGAACCAAACTTGCCACCGAGGCCCAATTAGACTCTGCAACGTTTAAAGATGGAATGGTTCTCCATATCTTGCGATCCAACCAAATTATTGATGGGATTTGTGTTTTCTTCTGAAGGCTATTCCTTCAGTTAGGATTATTCTCTTCTGTATTTTCTCTTGGGTGGGATTGGTATGAGAGATGAAATCCAGTATAAACCAACTTGACAACAAACATGATTAAGTTTTAACTACTGGGGAAAATACTGAGCTTGGGGTAACCCGCTGCTCAAACATGCAAACAATGATTCTATACCACATGCTTAGTACTAATACATCAACCATATGAGCATCCAATTACTATTTAAGAAACTAATTATCATAAAGAAAGAACATATGTAATAAGATAATGGCAAGCAAAATATTTCATCTACCATAACCATTCATCACATAATAACAAAACGATTCATTTTCATCATTAAAGCAAAGAACATCAAAACATTACACCAGATAACTTGACAACATAATTAATTTCTCTTACTCATTACTACATCATTCATGAAACAGGATAGGAAGTAGTTCTTCTCCAAGTCCAATCACATGCATTTGATGAAAATAGATTGTCTTTGGTCCAAAAGGACTTTGTAATTCATAGAATCTTCAAAATAATTCTTAACAACCAAAAAGAAAAAGTTCTTACAACAACCATCAACCCCTTCACTAATTGGTTGATGTCTTTATTTACAATATAAAGCTTAACTGAAATGAACGACTAAGTGTAGTTTAAGAAAAATAAAAATTGCCACATGGCATCATCTTCTAATAGTTTCTTTAACAGTCAACCTGAGATATCTCTTGAAAAGCGTGAC
This sequence comes from Picea engelmannii, assembly GCA_009831015.1. Taxonomy (NCBI): domain Eukaryota; kingdom Viridiplantae; phylum Streptophyta; class Pinopsida; order Pinales; family Pinaceae; genus Picea; species Picea engelmannii. The sequence goes on along the minus strand of ML813504.1, from coordinate 44,616 downwards.
TTCTCTCATATTCAGACCAACTAATAAACAATTATTCACAAGTTTGGGCCCATGGAAATCTGTGTTGTTCCATCAGAGCCGCATATATTCCCCTGATGTCCACTGCATGCGCCTGGTACTTTACTAGACTGGAGTTCAATTGTTGTGGCATGGTTCGGGCTCTGATTGGATGTTATGCAAATCATTGCACTTGCCCCGGTCTTGCGTCATCCATATTTACAAACTCTTCGGTCCATAGAAAATATTTTTTGGCATGTGACTCGACTACGTCGGTCGGGTCGACGAAGTTATCGAGGGTGCCGAAATCGAGGAGTTTGATATCCTTTATTGCTCTGTTGATTTTTCTTCGATGTTTCTATCAAGTTCTTTAGTGAGGTCACGGAGAAAACTTTGTTCGGTAGTTGGGAGGATCTTTTCTGCAATCAGGGTTGAGGTATTTTAGTGATCAGGTAACACATAGTAAGATACAAACAAAACATAATAGACCGATGTGTACCTATGGATTTCGTTCGTCTCAATCGTTTAATAATTACGTGATCTCAGTTGCCCCTTTGAATGACCTATGATGTCCTTTTCAAAAATGTCGCTCCTCTTAAGTTTAAATGAGTTATGTCAGTGCGCCATAGCATGGAAAATCATGTATGACATATTAAGCGTCAGAACCTTCACAATAGTCGCTTGACCCTTGGGGCTGGGAAAGGATGCCAGAGTTGAACGTGTGCCTGTACGCTCCCAAAAGGTCGGATACTGTAATAAGTAAGTCGTTAAATGCTTCAGGTTGAGCCGAATGGTTCCTCCAAAATCCATATCACCAAGTGTGTCAAATATCATTCGTTAATAATGGAAGTTGGATATTTTAAAGAGATTAGAATGATCGTACCGCATATTCCCTGCAACTCCAATCAACGACGTTTCATGCGTTCTGGATTGCATCTGTCGAGTAGTTGTGACGCGTTAAATATTCAATAAATCCTATCGTGAGGAGTGAGTGTTCTTTGGCATGTTCTATTTTGCTTCCTCATTCCACTATAAATTCTAGGGGCTCCGTGGGGAGTTCTACGCAGCAGCTAAGTTTATACATCAGTAATGTTGGCTTTGCGAGTCTAATTCTGGTGAAACTCTGTGTCGTAGTCCTTTACTCATCTGTAGACGTCTAAGACAATACGTTTTTGCACTATGGGATCCCCCTTAAACAAGGGACGAGGTTTGTGAGGTAGCTAGAGTACCAGGTCCGAGCCTCAGCATGCCTGGGGCTCTTTCTTATTGGCATCAAGTGTCCCTGAAACTTCAATAGGAGGTACCTGCCTTTGCTCGGAAACAGTGTCAGTGTCTCAAGAGGAGGTGGGAGTGGAGAGAAATAAATCTTAAGGACATATGTTGGGGGTCATTCCCTCTCTGGAGAAGACACCGCAGAGGAGGGGAAGGCCTAGAAAAAATAAGGAAAAAGGAGGATAAGACCGCCTCCCAACTGAGCTAAGTGCACACCCGACTGTTGAGGAGTTTACGATGCACACTACCTGGCTGGAGCCTATCGAGACTACCATTCAAGGAAATGAAAGACGAAAGGGTAAGGAAAATACACCAGGTTCTTCCGTTGGGAGTCCCATCCAGCAGCTAGAGCGGGCCCAACTTGCCATAGATGAACTTTACCAAGAAAATAGAGAATTCAGGAGACAGTTGGTGGTGAAGAACCATGATGTATCGACACCATAGGGTCATGAAGGAAGCATAGGTTGTCTCAAGATAAATCTTGGGGAAGCACGAGATACAATTGTGCAGCTGCACGAGGCACAGAGGATGATAGGGAAGGAGAAAAGTGAAAACACTGCAAGGCGCGAGGAGTAGTCCGGGAGAAGGTATGTGCGCAGGAGATACATAATGGGTCACTCTTTCTTTGCATTCTCCGAAGTGGCGCTTGATATTTTTCTCTTTTTGTTGTAAGGGTTTTCATATTCTTACTGTATCCATGCCGGTTAGTCAAGGTGTCAGTGGTGTTTATTTGTATGTAACTTGAGCTTGGCGGGAGATTTAATTATATAAAAAATTGAAAGTTTTTTGAATGTATCGTGTTCCCTCTTCATATGTAAATCTACCATGTTTTTTTGTCTAAGTTTCTCGCAAATTATGATATTTTATAATTATCATTGTTTTGAGTTTCTTTGTAAGTTCGTTGATACATTCCTTTTAAAACTTCCTATGTTGATTGATGCTGACGTGGCATTACTGACTCAGCGTTATTAAAATATTTTAAAACATAAAATCTAGAACTCGGCTGGTGGGTAAGGATTGCACTTGGGGACTTTGCTCACGTTGAATGTGCTAAAAGAGATAGATACTATGACTGTCGATGCTGGGATGGTGTCGGGGATTGATGTTCAAATGGAAAATTAATGTGTATTTTTCTTCGTGGATTATCATTTTTGTGAATCCCCGACGTCGAAATAGTTTCAGGAGTCAGTGATCGACGATCCGACTCCTCTCTTTGTGCGACGCTTACACTTATCATTTTTCTTATACCGATGTCGAACTGATCAGTCGTCGAAAACATCTTTAGTGGATTTTACTCACGGAGATGAGAAACCTCCTTCTATCGACGCCGGTGAAATTCAGTGCTCCGTTGTTTTGAACTTATCAAGCAATTTTCATCACTTTTAATCTTTCTCGATGCCAAATTTCCTAAGTGTGTTGGGGAAAACTTTAGACTGTCGATTTCTTAAGTAGTTGTTAATTTCATTTTAAAGTTAAGATAATTCTTTATATGTTCAAGCATACTTTAAACAATTCAAACATGAAAACATAAAAGATAAGCACATGCAACAGTTTCATACTGAAGTGGAAATAGACAGTGCAAAGGATCAAGTGGTACCCAAAAAGTAGAAATGGACATAGATTTTTCAAGGTGTGTTGAGTGCTCAACATAACTGATAGAGAACTTTTGTTGGTATCTTATCCAACACCAATTCCATCCATTCTATGTGCTTGAATTATTTTTGCACCATGTCCTTGTCCATTCATATAATGTCTTTAGTAAGGATAAAATTCTGAGTTGTTGATGATGTTATGTGTACTATATCCTCCTCACTCTGAGAGGGGCATGGGATGTGCTTGCGTTATTTTATTCTAGTATGTTTCCCCTTGGTGTTGTGCCTTGGTAAATCATATATTCTCTAATACCTTCTTTAACTTTGTTAGCTCTTGCATTATCCTCTCTCTTTGTTTTTTCTTCATCCTCATGTGCTTCTTCAATGCGGTCATGTACTTTTTTCGTGACTAATTTCACATCATCTTTTGTTATTGTATATCATGGGCTGGCCTAGGTTATACCTTAGTTCTCCAACAAAATCCTATTCACCATCGGCCCTTCTTTTAAACCAAAAGGATACATTGCACACATAGTGCACAAACCAGTCTCACCCGAGATGGCTTATGGGTGACTGCAGGACGCAGATGTCTGTAGTCATGGAAGGGATTGGGGATGTTCCTCTTACTTCTACCTCTATTTTAGCATGCATTATACCATAAAATTCATCAAATATACTAATTTATCCATTCAATAACATTCATTATGCATGATTATTCTAGTGCGCGCTATCAATTAAATCTAACATATGCATTTAGCATTACACATATAAAATCAACGCAACACACATAGAGAACATTTTTACTGTGGTTCACCCCCCCTTGGATATGTCCACAAATATATTCTACTTCTTATTGTTATTCTTCATCAAAATAAGGCCATGCGCTGTGTTCATTACATCATGTGTTTAGTATCTGTGAGGCTGACTAGCGTCCTACCAAGCTCCACAACTTGTGATCTGGCCCTTAATTACATCTCCACATTGAATCCATATGATCTATGCATCTCTCAACAAAATAGAGACTTCGAATCCAATCTCACAAAGGTTCTCAAAAGTAATTCTCTCATACATAAGTTACAATGATAGATATGTCCTATTTTCCTACTACATCCTCTATTTATATTACAAAATGGGTCAAAACCCTTAAATTATGACTCAAAACCGTAATTATAAGTGGAATCCACTTGTCCACTTTCTACCTCCTTGTGCTCGGTTGTTCTTCAATCCAACTATTTCTTGCTTTGATTATGCGTTGATCCTCTTTCTTTCTTGGCACGCTGCTTCCTTTGTCCCTTTTGTCATGTTGTTTTCCTTTCTTTCCTGTTGCACACTGCTTCCTTAGTCCCTTCTCCCTAGTTACTTCACTAAACCCCAAAACCACCTGCTCCAACAGGCCCCCAACACTAACCTGTGGCTCATCCCAACACTAACCTGTGGCTCAACACTAACTTCTCTATGAGTGCATCGAATCGATTGTTTTCTTTCACACTTCTCTCTATCAAGGTCTCCACCACCTACACTATGATGTGATCCTTCAACACTTCTCTACTTTCTGAGTGTGTCTGTTCTAGTATTCTTTTCTCTAGTTCCATCTCTACTATCATATTTTTGTCTTACTCTTGCAGGGGCTCCAACTGAGCATGTATGTTCTGTCTTTAACCCTGAATTGTATTCACTTCTACTTGCGGGTTTTTAATCTCTTGCAGATGCTTCATCCTCTCTTATATGGGAATTGTCTTTTGTCTTTGCTTTACATCCTACATTGTGTAATTTATCATCTCTTCCCTCTGATCCAATTGCTAGATCCTTTGATCTTCTATGAGGCTTGTCCATATTTGCATGGTTCTTTCATAGAGCTCTGCTACTTATTTTATTTCAAGTGCAATATTGTATGTGTGATATGTTTCCTACTACTTCCTCTTGGCTGGGAATTCTAGAGGGGTGGTGGGTGTTATATTCCCAACCAACTCTACTGTATTCTATTTATACCCCTCCATCGTCTACGTTATCCTTTTTAACTTTTTCCTGCGTTGAGTTCTCCTTCTAGTGGGCTGCATGGAATCACTTGGAAGACTTCCTCAAGTCTTGTCTCTAGTTTTTTTATGCGTTGTTTTTCCTCTTTTCATTCTATTTGTACTTCTATAAGAACCGTCTCTAGCACCTCCTAGGATTCCTTGGCTGTTTCCAGGTTTGTTGTGTCCATCCTGGCCCTGGATTGTACTTCCTGCGCAACACTGACCTGTAACTGATAGAGCACTTTTGTTGGTATCTTAGAAAATACCAATTCCATCCACTCTATTTCCTTGACTTGTTTTTGCACCATGTCTTCATCCATTTGCAACATATCTTTAGTAAGGATAAAATTTCCACTTGCTGATGTTGTTATATGTATTGTCTCCTCCTCACTCTACACAAGCACGGGTTGTACTTTCACTGTTTTCTACTACTTTGTTTCACCTTGGTGTTATTCCTTGATAGATTGTATCTCCTCTAATACCTATTTTACATCTGTCAACTCTTGCATTATCCCCTCTCTTTGTTTTTTTGCCTCCTCATGTGCTTCTTTGGTGTGGTCCTGTACTTTTTCCATGACTAATTCTACATCATATTTTGTTATTGTATATTGGGGAGCCTCCTTATGCACATTCATTTTCTTGCACGCTCCACCTAATTGTAAAATAGTCCTCTTGAGTGGAATTAACTCTGTTTTCTCTGTTCCAATTAGGGTATCTGGTATGTCCCCTCCTGCATAGGGATGTTATACTTCCTATGTTTTTCACCATTAGAAACATCTGAGTGGTCATTCTACTCTGTGATAGGCTTGGGGATATCATTTTTCTTTTTTGTTGCACTCCCCCCTATTTGCTTTGTGAGCCATGTTGCTTCTCTTTTATTCGCTACTAGCATACTTGTCTTTTGTGAAGGGCCTGCTTCTACTAGTTGCTTGTCTTTTGTTGGCTTCTTGTCTTTTTCTAGCTGCTTGTATTTTGTTGGCTCTAGTAGAACCTTCCATTATTCCTTCCAGTCTTTCATTTCCTATTTCACTTCCTCTGATGTGACACAATATCTCATCTGCAACCACTCCTTCTCTAGATCCCTTTTTTCTTGGATCCACATATTGCTCCTTGATGCTTTAAAGTTGGATATATTCTTGTACTCCTCCACTACCTCTGGTGGGATCCTCCAAGTTTTGGCACTTTTTCCTGTATTTCTTACATATATTTCATGAATATGTTGGATTTTGTCTTTATTTCCCTTACGAACGTTGTGTGCCATAGTATTCATACTATGTTGCACGACACTTTCCAGTTATCTAATAGAACATGTTATATTTGGGGTGTTTCTACACCACTAATGCAATAAGAATGATCATCCACGAGTAATGAAACTCTCTTCCTTAGTCATGTGCATATTTATAATCATCTAGAAATAAGTTTATCAAGTATGGGCTCCAACGCAATATAGTTGCATTTAGGCACTATGTGGATTCTTCTATTACTCCTGCTGGCACCTCTTCTTTGAGACACTTCCAGAGTAATTTACATGCCATAAGTTTGTTTTCAAACCTCGTCATTGGTTCACTGATTTTATTGATAATGATCCCATGGATCCTCTCTATGTTCCATAGGTATGCTTCATTTCTTCTGCCAAGGATTTCTCCTTGGTATTTTCATCCAGGTACTATGCAGGTTTCTCATCATTGGTGGGAAGACCTATTATATTTTTTATTAATTCAAAATCGATTGAAACTTGTGTATCCAACCAAAAAATTCCTCTATGCATTATTTCCAGTAACTTCTTGACATAGTTATTTACGTCCTTTCCCCTTCCAAAATGTGAGATCTATAGCAGGTTCATTATTCATGTGTTATATAAACCTGTGATCCATTGTTTGGGTTCTAGGATTGGTATTCCTATCGCATTGACCCCTTTTCTCTCCATAGATACATGTTGCACAAACTAGGGGAATTTTTCTATGTCTTTGACATCATGGTCTACATAGCACAATTTATCTACACATCCTAGTTAAAATGGTAAAAAAATTACTCCTATTGGTATGCGCGATAACACAATGGTTACCTTTGGTTTCTTGCGTGACGATCTATGGAATGATTTTTTTCCCTTCCCCTTTGTTAGCGTGCTTGAGGGCCCTGCCTCTTGGTACATTTTTTGTTCTTGTTCCTACTCACCACCAAACTCCTGTTGCGCCTTGATATATTCTACTGGTATTTTCTCCTATTGTGCTTTCTCTACACTAGATTGATCCCTCAACTCATCATATTCAGTTCACTCCTCATATTCTTCCTCTATTGGTTGGATTGTTTCCACACTGGGTTGTTGCATTAATTTTTTCTCCTTTGTTGTGTTCTGTGGATCAATATGCATATGTTCTATCGCACGGGATGGCTTCTGCTCCTCCACCACTATAGGCCTCACTGGTTCTATGATTGAGGAAGGATGTAAATACTAACCTTGTACAATATATACTGAAAATAGATATTCAGAAAAAGAATAAAAAAGATACAATGGAAAATACAAACATTACACAAAGATTTTTCCCTTGGAAACCCAAAACTGGGAAAACCAACATATTCTATATTCATTCGTTGTGATACATTGTTTACAATACAATATATATGTAGGATCTAGTGGCATCCAAAACCCTAACCCAATGACCTGGATTAGTCCAAAACCCTAATTCCTTAACCGGAAATAGAAAACCATCGACAAAAATCATGTGTTGAAAAACCACCTAAATACATGACACGTTTCTCGAGGAAGGTGACACATTTCCTGAGGAATAATTTTTTTTTCGGGGGGGCTGCCCCCGAACACCCGTACGGGGGGCTACGCTCAGACACTACTAGTCATGCAAAGAATATAACACATACCCAACATTCTACCACTTGAAGTTTTCATTTCATATAGGGGGTTACAGTGTTACATAGTCAACAATCCAGGGCAACAATGCCCATGGATCCTCTACACCAAGAGAACTTCTCAGTGCTCACAAATTTTGTTAATGAGTCTGCAACATTATTCAAAGTTTCCACCTTCATCAGTGATACTTTCTTTTCTTCAATCATGTCTCTCACAAAGTGATATTGAACATCAATGTTCTTTGTCTTTGAATGATAAGCAAGGTTCTTCACCAGAAAAATTGCACTCTAATTGCCACACTCTATCCTTACATATTTTTGTACCAACCCAGTACGTGAACACAATCTTTGTAACCATACTGCTTCCTTACTTGCATGAGTGGCTGCCATGTATTTAGCTTTTGTAGTTGAAAGTGCCACTACAACCTGTCTTTTGCTCATCCAACTTATTTCTCCTCCAAATAGGTTAAACACATACCCACTTGTAGATCTCCTACGATCCAAATATCTAGCGCAATATGCATCCACAAAGCCATGTATATCCACCACTTTGTCTAATCCCAATCTTCCTTTGTAGAAAAATCCATAGCTAGCAGTGCCACGCAAATACCTGAAAACCCTTTTTACTATTTTCCAATGCTCCTTCCCTAGTTTTGACATATACCTGCTCAAAAATCCCACTGCATGTGAAATGCATGGTCTAGTACATACCATTGCATACATAAAACTACCAACTTCACTTGCATATAGAACATGAGACATGTCCTCCTCTTCTTCATGTGTCTTGGGACACTGATCTGAAGATAACTTTACACCAACATGAATAGGAACCTTGATCGGTTTACATTCCTGCATATTAAACCTCTGCAATATTGTCTCTACATATTTTCTCTGATTTAACCAGAGTTTCCACCTTTTCCGATCTCTTTTAATTTCCATGCCCAAAATTAAATTTGAAGCACCGAGATCCTTCACGTCAAATTTAGAGGACAACTGAGTTTTCACATCCTGGATAATCTCCTTGTTGTTTCCTATCAACAACATGTCATCCACATATAATACCAAATAAATCAAATGATCACCAATTAATTTAAAATACACACAGTGATCTTCTTTGCTTCTTGTGAAGCCAAGTCCCAACATATAAGTATCAAATTTTTGATACCACATTCTTGGTGATTGCTTTAAACCATACAGAGACTTTTTCAGCTTGCATACCAGCTCCTTGTTTCCCTTCACATCATAACCTTTTGGTTGCTTCATATAGATTTCTTCTTCCAGATCCCCATGTAGGAATGTTGTCTTCACATCCTTTTTTTCTATTTCAAAATAAAATGCACAACAACAGATAAAAGAAATATTGTGGAGGTTAACTTGGCAACATGAGAAAAAATCTCACCAAAATAAATTCCCTCAACTTGGGAATAACCCTTTTCTACTAACTGAGCTTTGTATTTCTCCACTTTTCCTTCTACATTCAACTTATTTTTAAATACCCATTCGCTACCAATGGGATTTCTTCAAGTTGGCAAATCCACTAGATCCCAAGCCTCATTCTTATTAAAAGATGCCATTTCTTTGTCCATGGCCCTTTTACAGAGATTTCCATTCTCTGAATCCACTGCCTCCCTGACAGTTCTAGGATCATCATCAGTAATAAAAAAGGAAAAATTTGAACAGAAATCAGATGGAATATACCTTTCCAGTAGCCTTTTTTCTCGAACCGATCTCCTCAATACTAGAGTATGAGGATCTTCTTCTTCCAATTCATGTTCTTCTATAGAGTCTGATTCATCATCCTTTAAATCAAACTCTATCTTCTCTGGTTCGTCATTACTTGGTAGGACTTCATGTTTAACAACATCCTTCATTTCTCTAAATACCACATCTCAACTATACACTACCTTGTTAGTTTCTGGGTTCCAAAGATTATAACCTTTGAGACCATCTTTATATCCAATAAATATACATTTTTCAGCCTTCTTATCCAACTTACTCCTGTTTTCCTTTGGAACATGAACATATGCATCACAACCAAATACCTTAAGATGTGTGAGAGAAGGTTCCTTACCAGTCCATACCTCTTGTGGAGTCTTGTCATCCAACACTAATGAGGGTGATCTATTGATTAGATAACATACAGTACCCACTGCCTCTACCTAGAATTATTTCCCTAACCTGGCACCATTGAGCATGCACCTTGCTTTTTCCATCAACGTCCTGTTCATCCTTTCTGCAACTCCATTCTGTTGAGGTGTATATGGAGTAGTCTTCTGCCTTGATATACTGCACATCTTACAGAATTATTCAAATTCATTCCTGTATAACTCTCCGCCATTATCTGTCGTCAACGCCTTAATTCTTTTCTCTGTTTGATTCTCAACAAGAGCCTTAAACTCTTTAAACCTGTCAAAGACTTCATATTTCTTCCTGAGGAAACATATCCAAGTTTTCCTCGAAAAGTCATCTATAAATGAGACATAGTACATAGGTTTTCCCAATGATGGGGCTGACACAACTCCAAATACATCATTGTGAACTAGCTGTAAAATTCCTTCTGCCCTCGTTGCACCAGAGGGGAATCTTACCCGATTCTGCTTCCCATATAGACAATGTTCACATAAATCAAAATCCAAAGAGCAGTTAGACATACCTTCAACCATACCTTTACTGTGTAGTAGTCGAAGACCCTTCTCTCTAATATGCCCCAGTCTTTGATGCCACAACATAACCTTTTCTCTAGAGACTGTAGGAGTTCTTTCTTCTTCAAATCCAATATCAGGAACAATGGAGCTATTACACCCATCAATAATAGTTATTCCTAGAAGCTTATATAGACTTCCAACCTGAACTCCCTTCAGCAACACCATTGCTCCTTGAACCATCCTGCAAGTTCCCTTTTCAAATATTGTTTTTACCCCTGCATCTTCCATTTTCCTTACAGAAATCAAATTTCTGGCCAAACCTGGGATGTGCAGAACACCAAGCAATGTTCTGATCCTTCCATCTATGAGCCTCAACTTGAATCTTCCTCTTTCTATGATTCTGGTTGTCGAATCATTACCTAAGAAAACATTACCTCCATCATACCTTTCATATTCACAAAACCACTCCCTGTGGGGAGTCATATGAAAAGATGAACCAGAGTCAACCAACCATGCCTCATGATCTGCATGTGTACTTGAAGAGGCCAAGTACACATCCCCTCCTTCTTCCCTGTAGGTCTTTTCTTCTGTAGAAGAAGATTCTTTAGATCCCTTCTTTTTCTCAACTTTGGATCTACATTGCTTCTTGTAGTGCCCTTATTTTCAACATCTCCAACATACCCTTACAAAATTTCTAGGAGATTTAGATCTACCCTTAGACTTAGATCTCCCACTTGAGAAATTAGATCTATTTCTTTCCTGGGAACGTCCTCTTGCAAATAATGCATATGTGTTATGTCCTTCCATATTCTTCCATCTCATCTCCTCTGACAAAAAGGATAAGACCACTTCTTCAAACTTCAAATAAGTTGTATTACTACCTATGGCCACAACTAGACTATCCCACGAGTCTGGTAAAGAACAAAACAAACTGATACATTTATCTTCATATGAAATTTTAATCTCAACAGATACTAACTGACTTACCACAGTATTGAAGGCGTTAAAATGCTCTGCCACCGAGCCTCCATCTCTCATCCTCAGGTCATACATCTTCTTTCTCAAGAATAGTTTATTTACCAAGGACTTAGACTGATACAACTTCCCCAACTTTTCCCATAAATCCTTGGTTGTATCTTCCTCTGACACATTCAGTAATACTGAATTAGAGAGACACAACCAGATAGTGCTCTTTGCCTTCCGATCCAACTTTTTCCAGTGATCTGCAAAAGTTCCTATAGGTGCAGTACCTAGATCTACTGCAATCCACTGATCTCTATCCACCAAAATATATTTCATCTTGTGCTTCCACAAATCAAAACTTTTCCCATTAAACTTCTCGATCTCCATCTTCGAATTGCTTGCCATTTCTTTTCACCTGAAAAAGAAATATCACAGATCTCCCAATGTAACAAGGCTTATCACAGTCTCGAGCCAAACCCTTGACCACAAAGGCGTCTCCCTAAAGCCAATAAATCTTTGAAACCAAATGTAAATCCTAACCTTGTACAATATCTACTGCAAACATATATTCATAAAAAGAATAGAAAAGATACAATGGCAAATACAAACATTACAGAGAGATTTTTCCCCAGGAAACCGAAAACCAGGAAAACCAACATATTCTATATTCATTCATTGTGATACATTGTTTACAATACAATATACATATAGGAGCCAGCGATATCCAAAACCCTAACCCAATGACCTGGATTAGTCCAAAACCCTAATTCCTTAACCGGAAATAGAAAACCATGTGTCGAAAAACCACCTAAATACATGACACGTTTCTCGAGGCATATGACACTACTACTCATGCAAAGAATATAACACATACCCAACAAAGGAATGGTGTCCACATCCACCACTCCCTTCGTCTGCATAGGGTTTTCTTTTTCCATTGTTGGCTCATGCAGAAATCTATTGTTTTTGCGGGTTCTCCTCTATATTTGAATGGGTTCTCAGACTTTTGGTGGCACCATATTACCTAGATATGAGTGGGTTTTCTTATGGATTCTCATTGTCGGACTGCTAAATCACTTGTTCATTCTTTGCATCTTTCTTCTTGGCTCTATGTTTGCTTGAAATCACAATGTGGCTAGCTGAAATGCTCAAAATCTTGCTAGGAATGCTTCATTTACTGTCATAAATCTTCATTTCATGCCTCATTTTTCTGGTGATCGGTTTTTCTTTTCCCTATTATTTTCTCTTCCCGATGAACAATATCTTTCTACTGTCATATATCTATAGCACACTAGTATTTCCTTATGTTATAGTTGTCTTGCACGTAGTATCTTCATTTCTTGTCGCCCCAACTTTCTGTTTGTTGCACACTGTCTTTTTCTGTTGTGCAGTTATTTTATTCTACTTCTTGACTTTTTTGCATGTTTTTTGTCTATCACTTATCCCTCTACCTACTTCATTTTGGATTTTTCTCATTTTCCTTATTTTTCTTCTTTTAACTCCTACTATTTACAATATGTACAAGTCTAACTTCTTTTTTTCTCATTTTCCTTCGTTTCATGTTTTTCCTCTTTTTGTTTTATATGTACTTCTGTAAGAATTGTCTCTATCACCTTCTAGGCTTCCTAGGCTATCTCCAAGTTTGTTGCGTCCATCCGAGCCTTGGATTCTACTTCCTGCGCAACACTGACCTATAACTAATAGAGCACTTTTGTTGGTATCTTAGACAATATCAATTCCATCCACTCTATGTCCCTGACTTGTTTTGGTGCCATGTCTTTGTCCATTTGAAACATGTCTTTAGTAAGGATAAAATTTCCACTTGATGATGTTATTTATTTTGTCTCCTCCTCACTCTGCACGGGCATGGGATTTACTTACATTATTTGTTGCTATTGTGTTTCCCCTTGGTTTTATTCCTTATTAAATCATATCTACTCTAATACATGATTTACCTCAGTCATCTCTTGCATTCCTTTCTCTTTGTTTTTCTGCCTCCTCATGTGCTTCTTCATTGTTGTCCTGTGCTTTTTCCGCTACTAATTTTGCATCATTTTTTTTTATTGTATATTGGGGAGCCTCCTTATGCACCTTCATTTTTCTTGCGTGCTCCACCTGACTGTAAAATGGTTCTCTTTAGTGGCCTTGACTCTATTTTCTCTATTGTTATTGGGGTATTTTATATGTCCCCTCCTGCTTGTCCCTCCTACGTAGGGATGTTATCTTTCCTCTATGTCGCACCATTAACGACATTTGAGCGGTCCTTTTGTTGTGTGATAGGCTTGGGGATAACCTTCTTCTTTATTGTTTCACTCCCCCATGTTTTCTTTGTGTGCCTTTCTACTGCTCTTTTATTCTCTACTGGGGTACTCTTCTTTGGTGAAGGGCTCACTTCTATTGGTTGCTTGTCTTTTGTTGGCTTCTTGTGTTTTTCTCGCTTCTTGTCTTTTGTTGTATCTACTAGAAACTTCCATTCTTCCTTCTAGTCTTATATTGTCCATTTCAATTCCTCTGTTGTGACACAATATCTCATCTGTAGCCACTCCTTCTCTGAATCCATTTTGTCCTAGATCCACATATTGTGCCTTGATGCTTTAAAGTTGGATATCTTCTTGCACTCCTCCACCACCTATGGTGGGATTCTCCAAGTTTCTGCCACTTTTTCCTGTATTTCTTCCATATATTTCATCAATATGCTAGAGTTTGTCTTTCTTTCCCTTACGAATGTTGTGTTCCATAGTGATTCAACTTTTGTTGTGTGACACTTTCTAGTTCTCTGACATAACATGCTATATTTGGGGTCTTTCAACCCCACTAATGCAATAAGAATGATCATCCATGAGTAATGGAACTATGTTCCTATGTCCTGTGCATATTTGTAATCATGTAGAAATGAGTTGAGTAATTATGGGCTCCAGCTCAATACAGTGCCCTTCGCACATTGCGCGATTGTTGTTATTACCCCTGCTGACACCTCTTCTTTGTGACACTTCCTGAGTAATTTACATGCCATAAGTTTGGTTTCTAACCTCGTCACTGGTTCACTAATTTTATTGATAATGATCAGATCTAACACATCCAAGCACTTAGCATATAGAAATAGATCAGATCTAGCATTAATTCACATCACTAAGCACTAAGATACTATATCATATGCATCTAACATATATTTCTACAATAAGAATAACTCATATAAAAACCATAATGCACAAAGCAACCACAACACAGGATATATGTGGTTCACCCCTAGCGTGGGGCTACGTCCACCAACTCTTCTTCTCTTTATTATCTTCATTCAATGCACAGAGCCACAAGACCCACTCCGCATAGGACAGGAGATCTACACGCACCTCGCCAGATCCTCCTTCCTCGAGTTAGGTCACAACACAAATCCTTCTTACACAGTCTTCACACCATCTTCTTACAATTACTTGCACTTAGCTTTGCAAGTCTTAACACATAGCATGCACAAAGCCTCTAGCTCCTCACTAAGCCACAAACATTCACTACTACTTACATTTCTTTCACTTAGCATGATATCACCCTTAGCACCACTACTTACATCACCTAGCTTTCTATTTATACATTAAAAAGGGGGCCAAAGCATGGGTAAACCCATGGGCCGACATCCCATACCTGTTACATAAAACACTAAACCCAAAAATGCCCTAATAAGGGGTCGAGATCCTGTGATCTCCACTTCAGCTTCGACCAGCCCGTCGAAGTCCCAAAAATGGTAAAATATGACCAAGGTTCTCCAAAACTTCGTCAAGGGCCAAAAAACCCCCAACACTCACCTGTTACTCATCTCGATTCACTCTGATCTGGGTAACTCTGCCTCAAAGGCCTCGAGCTTGGCTCGAGCTTGGCTCGAGCTGCTTCGACTTGCTATTTTGCAAGAGCCTCCATCTTGGAAAACTCCTGAATGACCTTCTTAGTGATAGGGCCTTCTAATCGCTATTCTACTATGGTGATCACCTATTCCAGTTCTGCACCTCATCCTTCAATCTCCTCAAAAAGTGTGCAAGCCTTGTCCTGCACTAGCTGGAGGTTCCGAGTAACTTCCGTGACTTTAATCTAAATGGCATGGATCTGCTGCTGAACCGTGCATTGTTCCTGGGATATTTTCATCCTCTCGATCACTGACAGTGGCTTCAATTATGCTTGCACTGTTGTTGCTTGTTGCTTTTCCTCCTGGAGCTGTGACTCCAGTGTCCTTAGTTCAAGGTCCTCTGCAAGGAGTTCGTAGGTCTGTGCACTTTGACTGCTGAGGTGTTTTCATTCTAAGGCCAATGCCTTAATTCTTTGGACTATGCTTCGAGCATTTTATTCTCTTTGGTATCGCACTTCCTGCAGAGTGCTTGACACTTCTTATAACTCAAGTTTTGTGACTCTTTGTTGGAGTTGTTGAATGGCTTCAACCAGATTCTCCACTTGAATATCTACTTGGTCTTCTTCCATCTATTCTAAGCCAGTCACAGAGAGAAGTTCTCTAGTGACTGATTATTTAACTCCAATAAACTCTGTGAGCAATTGTTCTTTCTTCTTATGGATCTGCACTCTATCCTCTGTAAACTTTGCTTGGAGGTCATATTTTTCTTGTTGCACAACCTGAGGCTTCTCTATGGCTTCCTCTTTTTCTTTCTTTAATACCTCTGTGGCCTGCTCTTTTTCCTCCTGGACACGACGAAGGAGAGATTCCATTGCATCTGCTATCCTGCATAGCTGGGCAAGTTCATCTCCCAACTCTGTTCCTTCTGATGGCGGAGGCACAGTAGACACTGCACGACTAGATTAGAGGGCTTGTTGTACCCCTTTCAAATCTGTTGCAATCCTATCATACATGGTTTCCTATTTTGCTTTGTTTCACTGTAAGATATCCTTCGAGGTATCTGACACAACAACAATGATAAGGTCAATTTCATCCACCATTAACACAATATGAATGGCGGTTTATTAGCTTTTGACTTCTTCCGCGATGTAGGTTTCTTGGGGAAAACCTTTCTTTTCTTGGATGTCTCAGCTTCATCAAGGGGGTCCCTAGGAAGTGTTACTTCACCCTGGTTCTTCTTATATTCTTCCCCTTTGTCCTCTTCTTTGTCTACTTTGTCACTTCCTCCCCCTCCAGGTTAATCAAAAGAAGTCTCTTCTAATGCGTTGTTCAGCTTCTATGCCTCTTCCTTCTTTTTCCTTTTGCTACTGCTAGGTGCATCATATTCTTCATGAGTGACCACATGACTGTCGATGAGGTCAGGGTATGTAGGCCATTCCTTAGTTATTTCTTCCATGTCCTCCTCTGTGATATTATAGTAGGATTGAAGCTCTTCTTCATGTTCGTCTCCATGCGTAGTGATATAAATAAAATGTTTATCTACGCGGAACTTGACAAATGGCCTGAACCTATGTAGGGTGTTCAGCATCATACGAGGGAAAGACTCAATAGCCCTCTTCAACTGCAGGTAATAGGTGTGGAACACCACGTTTGGCTACCATTTCTTAGCCATGTCGCTTGAATACCAGAGCGTAGTGAACTTCACAACTAAGGGTTCAGACAGTTCAATCTCAGAGAAGGTCGTTGCTTCTGGCATCTACCAAGCAATGAAGGCGATGAGGATCAACATCCAACTAAAATGGAACTCATAGCCCTGATCCTAAGATTTGTGGCAGTATTTCTCTAACTGGTTGACGAGGTAGCTCGCCCAATTCATTTTTAGTCCTTCAATGCATTTTCTCGCGAGGTCAACAACGAACCCCGTGACTTACGTGGGTCTATTCTTTCTTACTAGATTACCAACGATCAACTGGCAGGCTAGGTGCACAACACCATTATGGATGGAAGTTGTCTTGTAGCCTCACTTCCCCTTCTCCACATTGCCATAGGTGTCTTTGATTCTCGGTGCTAGGGCGCGATCTGCAGCCTTCCCTAGATAAAAGTGTTGTGGGCCTGGTCCTTGCATGCTTAATCCAGTGATCCAATGGATCAACACCAGCTCAACAGTGATGCATCTGTCTAGCCATAGATAACCGTCATGGAAACAAGATAATAGGATTTTTTTTGGATTACTAAGAGGGGGGGTGAATCAGTAATAGAGTGTTAAGGTCCTAACCCGCACATAGGTAGATTAATGTATTCGGATGTAATAAAGGTCAATATTAATAAGACCTTTCAATAAAATAGAATAAGGCGGATGTAAGAAGACCTAATAGAATCTTCCGCTTCTAGAAGGAT
>ML813503.1:160702-181387 GCA_009831015.1 Picea engelmannii | reverse complement strand
TAATTTCTAGAAAGATGGGAAAATGCTCCATTCTCCATTATTTTTGTCCACTTCTTATGTTTGAGAGCTCTCGTGCTTTAGAATGTAATTTTTGGTTTTTAGTCTTGGTAGTAAGTTGTTGGATCCTACCAACCATGGATTATGAATAGGGATGGATAAAAGTTAGTGACTTCACTAGCATGATAGTTAATAGTATTGAACTTTATGAAGTAAAAACTAGAAAGGAAAACTTATAGTTTTTATATAGTAGGGATTGACAAAGAGTGTTTGATATCGTGGGTAGGAAGGGTTGCGTGTGGATTGGCTAAGTTGTGACTACCCTTTTCTTTGGTTGGACCCTGCAAGGTTGTTTAACTTATGTAGTTATTTTTTTATCTCATTTGGTTAGAGAGGGTTTTAAGTTTTAATGGTTGTTTCTTTTTCTCGTCAGCTTCTTAGATTTTTTCTTATATTTTTTTTTGGGTTTGGATTAGTGAGAAATTCCCTTATCACATTGTAGCCCTTGACTAAGATGTGGTTTTGCAAACATAAACATATGATTAGGTGATATTTTTTCTAGACACAAATCATTATTCATATTTGTTAAAGATAAATATTTATCTCCATTTATGTTTTTCTTTATCTAATCTAATGAGTTATTACAAGTGAAAGAAACTTTCTTCCATTATAATTTGTCTCATACATATTTATTTTTAATAAAATATACACTTATATATATATATATATTATATTTTTATAAACCTTTTAATACATTTAATGTGATAGAAATCATGTGCAAAACTACTATTCTATGTTTCATAGATTATTAGATGATGTGAAAGAAAACAAAGAAACCCATCATGGAGAGATGATAAATGACTCAGAGACAATAAAATATTATTGAAAAGTACATACAACAAAACGATTTTGTCACGATGTGAAAGTTGCATAGAGTATTTGTGGCATTTTCGTTATGATGTAAATCCTTGATATCATTCAATAATAAGTGTACATAAGTATAGATCACACTTTTGTAGTAACTTTGACATTTGCAACATTTTAGTTGTGGGGTCAAAATCATGTAGGTATAACTTTGACATTTGTAACATTGTATTTGTCGTTTAAATCATTGTAATCACTTAATAATAACAATAATTGTTGTAGATCCTCATGCAAGTAATATACGCAACTTCTCTCGAACATCATGCATTTGTTCAAGTATCTTCCAGAATCTTTTTCATATATTTGAAATGTAAAAATTCCACATATGATGCATATCATATGGTGATACCTTAAGTCAAACTTTTATAGCCCAAGTCATTCTCAAAAACTTTTATGGTTGTACATTCCACTTGAGATATATCCCAAGTCATTCTCAAAAACATTACTTCCACTTCCTTCCTTTTTGCGAAAAAAATAATGATAGGAATTATATGTTAAATGCATTGGTGTTTTTGTCACATCATTGATTGTGATAAAAAAAATAAGTTTAGATTTATTTAGTTTATATTTTTTTTAATTTTATGAGAGCTTTTTATAATTGATTAATTGTAAGATGAATATACATGTTTGTTTGTTTTTCTATGTGATGTATTAGATACTTCGTGTTTGGAATTTTGATATAGTTTATATAATTATAATATGTAATAATAAACAATGAATGACAAATAATCAAATACACTTGACATTTTGGTATAGTTTATATAACTATAAAATAATAAATAATTAAATATATTGCATTTTTTTTTGCAGCGTTACAACTTTCTTCATATTGCAACATGCTTCTTCATAATCTAAACTGTCTAAACTGAGCTATTTTAAAAACAATGTTTAATGCCTTTAGAACTATTTAATATTTAACAACCTCAAATACTAAGTGGAGTTAGCTATATTTGGCTTATATTTGGTTGACAATATTCATTTCTAGTCCTTGTGCTCATTTAGGGGAAATAAAACACTTCCAAAATCAAAAGTAGCTTGTAACACCTACAAGGTCTAAAGCCTTAATAAGGTGTTATTATTAACAAGTTATTCAATCTAATCTCTTTGTAATTGAATCTACTACAATGTAAGTTTATCTCACATAGGTTTATCTCACTAGTTTGCAGTGTCCAATGCATCTTATTTAGTTGTTGCTTGAGATGTAATTTGGTTAAAGAAAAATTAACCCTTTATTTTGACTGTCAAATGTTAAATTTGTAGCAATTAACTAGCATTTCAAATGTTAAACTTATAGCAATTAAACTAGCCTCTTATTGCACAATGAATTAAAGAAATTCAATAGCTTATCACTTCAAATTTAGAGAAGAAATACATTGATTAATAACAAGGATAATACCTTTATGTTTGTTTGAATTTTCTCAAGTGTAGTGCAGTCTAGTTCCCTTTGGTTTTCCACTTTCTTAAACTAGAATTAAACCCCTGACCAACTAGGATCCTAGCCAACTTCCTATCTCTAACAAACCCAAAGGTTTCCTAGCCCTCTACTAAAGCTCCAAAAACAACAACAATAGTGTAGGGTGAGCAATATATTCTATGAAAACCAATCAATGAAATAATTTAGTGTTTTTGAACTTCAAGATTTGTTTCCTTCTCCCAATTAGCTAGCCCTCACTCTTCATTTTCTTCCTCCTTTTATCACCCTCCCTATTACCTTTTTCCAAATCCCCTCATTCCTACGTGACAAACCTCCTCTAGAAAAGGTAATGATCCCTTTTTATTCTATGGGATGGTAATCCTTATCTTAGGGAGTAAAATATCATAATAATTAAATGAAATAAAATGCTAGTTGATTTATGCACATGCTAATCCTTTAGTAAATATGGGTTTTCATTCAAGAGCTAGTTGACAACTAATTATTATATTCATCTATTACTTCACACAAACCAATCGAAGTTATTCAATGTTTATCTTACCATGAGATATTAATATTCATATAATATAATTTCAAATTCACCAAATTATTTATTAATTAACTATTAACCAATTTTAGTAATTAATGTGTTTATGAAACCATAATAGTATATGTGTGTTGGGTATGGAGGTGTAGCTAGTGCATACATATTCCACACATGGACTATAATAACAAGAAATGTTCTAAATGCATAGTTCTTAATTGTTCACAATTAGTCATGCATAACAAAAAATCAAGGAAATCAATCATCAAATAATTCTAATTAGTGACAACACATTCATCCATTCTTATACTTAAATTATAAAAAAAGAATTAAACAAGTGTTGTACACATGGTAGGAGCTAGTTGTTAGGATATTTAGACACTTAGGATTTAGTTAATATCAACTTGGTCTAATGTGTTGTTAAGTTAAAGTGTGTGTTTAGTGAATTTATTTAGTATGTTTTAGTATGCATTTGTAGTTAGGTAATCTAACAGTCATGATATGTTCCCACATAGAGTGATATAACTGCTCATATCCTCCATGATCTTAATGACTACATTGATCAGTGGATTAACACCCGATTAGTCCACGATCTCTATTTAAAGTGCATGGAGACTCATTTGCCAATGATCGATTGTGAGAAAGTCTCTGTAATATATTTTATTTTGCATTAATAAATTTCTCCAATTGGTCACGTTGGTTAGGGCCGCGGATGTTTCCCCACAGGGGTTTTACCATGCAAACACATTGGAGTGTCTAGTTGTGTGAGTGGTTACCGAATGTGTTCATCCTCTATTGGAGTACATGTGTTGTCAAACACAGTATCAAAGAACATTTGAAGACCTACTCACGTTGTAGATCGAGATCTTGAATCTGTATTGTCCCATATATATTTTCTTCCATTTTCGTACATCTTTGAGCCAAGAGGATTATTTCATTACATCTAGAGTGCTTCTTCTAGCTAGAAATGTTTTTCATTTCACGCGAAAACGTTTCAATTTACCCAAGATATGATCATTTCAGTCAAATCCAGAGGTATAAGGATTGGATATTTCCTTTTAATTTTTTACAAAGATAATATTTCGATTGTATGTTTTTTATTTCTAGGTTGCTACACTTTTCGGTATGTGTATTCTCTTTTCCCTACTCTTTGTGCAATCTCGGAAAATTATAAATATTAAGAAAATGGTTTTTTTGTCTGTGTATTCTCTTTGACGTGCACTATGTGTGATCTCAATAAATAAAATATAGAGGGAAAAATTGCATTTTTCGGGTAAGCTAACCCTTCTTGTTTTTTAGAAGAATTTTTTTGTGTGTGTGTGAATGCATGAAAATATTTTTTTATTGAATACGCACTCCAAGATTGTCTTCCACAACAACAACACCCCCAATTATCCTTCTTAAGACTATGATGTGTTTTGCACTAGCTCACTTGGTTGAAAGTTACTCTACTTAGTAAGAGGTCTTGAGTTCAAGTCTATTTTTTGATTCTTTTTTTGAAAAGTTCATGCATTCATTGTAAAATGCATTTCACTTAGTTATTAAAGTGAATCACTATTATATAACTTTAATATTTTTTTTAAGTTATTTTTTCTGCATGGAACTTTCATTTATAAAGTAACTTCATTGTAAAAGTGATTCCTTCTTATTCTACAAAAGTGGGTCACTTCATAAGTAACTTATTTAAAAGTGAGCTTACAAGCACAATTAGGAGGAGAATCACCACATGGACCAAATTCTACTTGCCATGTTTCTCTTTGTTTACCGATTATGATTTTTTTCAAAAGGGCATAACTTTCACATCTGAAGTTCATTTTCAGTGTCATTTTTTTAAAACCACCTATTTTTTTGAGAGCTTCCCATCCAGACCATCGATTTCATCTTATAAATCCATATTCTCTGCATATTTTAATATGGCTTCTCCCAGTGATCTTTTTCTTACCAGTACCAACTAATTCTCATGGAAATCCCATATGGAAAATGTACTAGGAAGTAAAGGATTGTACCGGATTACATTGGGAAAAGAACAAGAAACCACTGATGATAAAAAGTATTCCAATTGGGATAATAAGAATGATGAAGCATGTGGACTAATCAAAATTCCTATCTCTCTTAATTCAAGGTTTCACCTTCAAGGAATTGATGGCCCAGATAAATCTTGGGAAAAGCTTGAAGCTATGTTTGGTAAACACAATATTATTCAAGCCCACCATATGGAAAATTAGTTAATGAATTTAAGTCCAAATTATTTTGATGTAGGAGCATCCTGCCTCCAAAATCTTGTTCATTTGATTAGAGCTAGGGGGTCTTTTGTTTTACTAAGGGAGTGGGTTCCTTAAGCATGAATTATTGTAAAGTCTATGTTTAATTGAGATCTAGAAGTCTTGTATGAGATATGGTTTGGGAATGATGTTTAGTAATTGAATCTATCTTGTTGAGCAGATCTTGAGATTGAGAAAGTTAGACCCTATGAGTTATTGTTCAGAGTATTATGGATCTAGAGGATCCTAAGGATTTGTTGGTTGAGGGAATTGTGGATCTGGAACCTATTTAGGTTATCCTTGCTTGTATAAGTGATTGTAAGCCTTCGAGCATGTGTGTGGCCAATTGGATAGAGAATCATGCCAAGGTGTGAGAAGAGGTTGATTGTTGAGAATCGAGCCAAATGGAGGGAAACCCCAATTTGTGAGATTGGGAAGAGAGTAGCTCTGACTATAATCTAATGTACACTAATTGGTTTTAATAAGAATCATATGTTTATGGGCTCTTTGTGTATATGTATTAAATATTTTTCTAGAATTATCATAATCCAGATCGACCCTATAAAAGAATGTTACAGGTTGCAGCTCAGATCGTGATTGAATCTCTGTAATATAAACAGAAAGACAATGGAATGATTATCAATCATCATAGAAATCGATAAACCAGAGTTGATGAGAGATTGAATCAGATCACATCATGAAATAAGATAATAGAAATCCCCTTGCAAGTGAGAAGTAACAACAGTCATTGGATCAAGTTCAACAGTTGATCGTGACCGTCAAATATCACGATAGACTTCTCCATTCTTGTGTTAAGAATGGAGGCTTGAGATTAGATATTGGGTTTAGATCAACAGTCAGAAGAAGTCGTGTGATAAGATTCCAAAGAAACAATGGAAAGGTTATTAAGAGTTGATGCTTTAGAGTCTCTAATAAAAAAGGTACTCTGATGAGGATTTTCAATCAACGGGTATGGATTGATCGGAGAATGACAAGATCAATGATCCAAGTTGTGCCTCTAAGTTAATCTTTCAGAGTCAGAGTTTGTGGGATACTCTGACTTAGGAAACCCAATATATGGTGTAGATTGATCGGGGAGTAGAGATATCGATGGACATCAAGTGTCCACATGGCAGTGTTCAAGTGATAATCCATAAATGCGAGAGAATTATAACTCTGACCAATGGATCAGATGAAATAGGAGTATTCATATCAGTGGCTATGAAAGGGAAATGTGGAAGCATCTTACTGGTTCTCGGAGTAAGGCTATTTGAGCCAGTGGAAACCAAAGGTTGGAGGAACTCCAAAGGAAGAACAATGAAAAATGACTGAGATCTATTCAGAGCTGAAAAGATCCACATAGAGGAGAATGAAATGTGGCAGCTGATAGAAACCTAGATGTGGCATCAACTAACGAGGTATAGACACATGGAAGTGATGTGGACTAATGAGAAAGTGACACATGGAAGTTGTCTCGATGAGTAAGAAAGAGACACGTGGTATCCACATATGCGTTTGTGGCAAAGGTGTGGCACAACAAAAGAAGAGACTGATGATCGATGATCGTAGATCTAAATACAGATCAATGGTGGAGAGAATTTGATTGTTTGAAGTCTGAGAGGGAGGTGAAATACTGTCAAAGGTAACGTTTCAAAGTGTCACAACTCACGGGAGTCTGATAGAGGGGATCTGATACAAAGGAGAAGTGGACGTCAAATCCAGACCATCCATTGGGGCGCACTTAGGAGAATATCACACCATCCATTGGAAAACCTTTTAGAAATCATTTAGTAGGGTCTTATTTATTAACCCTCACTATGAGAAATCTGGATCATCCATCCTGTGACGATCAACGACAAGGATTGAAAGGGTGAAATGAGTGTAATGGCTTGGATGAATTAATTCATGGTGTTGTTTGGTGATTGGTCATAGCTCGAGGTCATATGAGGTAACCACCAAAGAACAATATCTTAAGTGTATAATCCCACAGTTATAATGGAGGTATTATGGAGATTAGCATTGGGATTTGATCGCTTAGGAGAATTATCCAAGGTAATGAATATTGGTCTTATGGGTCAATGAAGAATTAGCACCTCATTATGCAGGGCTAAAGAATGGTGTGAAAACAGAGTAATTTTCGATACTCTGTTTGAAGAAGATTTGGGTCATGCAACATAATTGAGAGCACCTAGAGATTGTAGCTGCTTCAGAATTTGATTTTTAAATTCTACACCTGTGGGAATTACAAGGCCGTGAGGCCATCATTTTTCATATCAAAGCAGGAAATTTAATTTTCCTTTGTAATTGATCGCAGGGGATGGAATACCTTAAATGAATGGAGTTCATTTTTGGTATCAAAGCATTATTTTTTCTATGTAAATTGAAGTGGAAATCTACATCAGGAGATTGCATCCAACATAGAATCTGAGGTGATTTATAAGGAAGCCTAAGTAGATTACGAGGACAAGAAGAAAAGGGAATTCGATACATAATTCCTTAGTGAGTTACTATAGAAGTATTGGGTAGAAAGTTGTCCATTCAAGTCTATTAAATGTGGAGGATAAGATCTCATGGATAGATCTTATAGGTAATGGTTGATATTTTAAATTTAACTTTGGTTATGAACATTTGTATTTGCAGGTAGCAGAGAAGGATATGGTAGCAGCCAACAACCAATAGAGTTGTGATAGAGAGAAAGTTGAGATCTTAAGTGAATTAGTTGTGGTAGAAACTTGAAGTAAGGGATGTTGTAACACTTTCAACTGAGAATTGGAAGTGAGGAGAACAAGAGAATTTCTTATAGAGGGTGAGTTGATGTACAACCAAGAAGGAGTAGAGGAATCTCAAGAGGTTCTAGGAAAAAAAACCAGTGGATACCAAAAGGTCAAGCTCAAGAGAGAAGTTTGAGTTGGTATTAGGTAGTAAATGAAGAGATTTTCTACAGAGGCTTGATGCAACTCATAGTGGACTAGGAGGAGTTCACAAAGAAAGGAAGAAGATGACTATTGATGGTCATTATAAAGGTTCAGATAGAAGCCACAACAAAGGAAAGAAATATGCCAAAGAAAATGGAATAAAGAGAATGATTCAAGAGGAGATTGACAAATAAATGGTTGAGTTATAAGTACAACTTAGTTACATTAAACAACTGCTATAGAAGAATATTGAGGAAAATGAGAGACAAGGATGGAATCTAAAGAAGAGAGTCAAGTGGCATGTAATGCAATTGTTTGCAGAGAAGTTGAGGAGAAAATTGAGGAGCTTGAAGCATAGGTTGAGTTCTTTACTGAGAGCATAAAAAATATCAAAGTAGTTGAGTTTAGATAGAGGCCAATGGTTGAGGAATAATTTTACTATTGTGAATCAGAGAAAGGATGATTCCTTGAAGCTGATGGTGAGGATGTTGAGGAGAGACGAGTTGAGAATATCATTGATTGTTTGGAGAGTGAGAGTTAGTGTGAGGACGTGCTGAAAGATATATCAAATGAGGCTAATGAGCCTTATGTTTTCAAATCTGATAATTTATGTGTGATTGTAAGATTTGCAGATCATGAAGATGGACAATAATTTGAAGCTATCATAAATCTAGAGGAAGTTGAAGGAGGACAAGTTTCAAAATTTATTCTAAAGGAAGATGAAGTAGCAACATACCATAAAGGTTGTACAGGTACAGGAGATGGAGAATTACCTCATGAAGGAATTCTTACAGAGGATATAAACTTTGAGGAAGATATGTAACTCCCAGAGGATTGGTTAACAATGGATATAGATAATGAATATTGCATGGAGATTAAAAATTTGGTACCAATTGATTTTGTTGATTTGTATGAGGAATTGAAATTCTTGGAGAAGAAAATAGTAGATCAAAAAGTGAAGAATCAACATGAAATATTAAATTTGAGCAAGAGTCACGTAAATCTTATGAAAAAGGAGGATATGTAGTAGCAAATGAGAGATAACAAAAGAAAATGGTAGTCAAAAAGTAATGGAATGTACCAGCAAAAGGATAAGTTGGACATGGAGATTGATGAGATATGGATGTTGATGATGAGAGTACATAAGAGGAGTCATACTAAGGTAATAAGGACATACAAAAACAAAGTACAATTTACTTTGAGGCTCTCCATCAACAAAGAAAGTAGACAACAACAACATGAAATTTGGAAGCCTGGAGAATTGAAGACAACAGAGGTTTAACAACAAAATGCAGGGTTCGATGCACAACAACAGCATAAAGTTTGGGATCCATGAATACCTAAGCTAATGGAATTCATGATCAGGAGATCATGAAATTTTTTTGTTCCTTGGGAGTCTAATACAGGAGCATCCTGCCTTCAAAATCTTGTTCATTTTATTAGACCTAGGGGTCTTTTGTTTCACTAAGGGAGTGGGTTCCTTAAGCATGAATTATTGTAAATTCTATCTTTAATTGAGTTCTATAAGTCTTGTATGAGATATGGTTTGGGAATGATGATATGTAATTGAATCTTCCTTATTGATCAGATCTCAAGATTGAGAGAGTTACACCCTAGGAGTTATTGTTGAGAGTATTATGGATCTAGAGGATCCTAAGGATTTGTTGGTTGAGGGAATTATGGATCTGGAACCTATTCAGGTTATCCTTGTTTGTATAAGTGATTGTAAACCTTTTCAAATGTCTGTGGCTAATTGGATAGAGAATCTGGCCAAGGTGTGAGAAGAGGCTAATTGTTGAGAATCGAGCCAAATGGAGGGAAACCCCAATTTGTGAGATTGGGCAAAGAGTAGATATGACTGTAATATAATGTACAGTAATTGGTTTTAATATTTGTTTATGGGATCTATGTGTTTATGTATTAAATATTTATGTGGAATTATCATAATCCAGATCAACCCTATAAAGGAATGTTGCAGTTTGCAGGTTGGATCATGACTGAATACCCGTAGTAGCAAAGGATAGATTGTGGTATGATTATCGATCATCATAGAGATTGATAAACAAGAATTGATGAGAGATTGAATTAGATCAGATCGTGAAAGAACATAATTGAAACCCCCTTGTAGGTGATAAGTAACAATAGCCATTAGATCAAGTTCAACAATTGATCTTGATCGTAAAATATCACGAAGACTTTCCCATTCTTGTGTTAAGAATGGACGTTCAAGATTAGATATTAGGTTTAGATCAACGGTCAGAAGAAGTCATGTGATTGGATTTCAAAGCAACAATGGAAAGATTCTTCAGAGTTGATGTTTCGGAGTATCTGATCGAAAAGGTAATCTAATGAGGAGTTCCAATCAATGGATCTGGATTAATCAAAGAATGACAAGATCAACGATCCAAGTTGTTCCTCAGAGTTAAGCATTAAAATTTAGAGTTTGTGGGATACTCTGACTAAGGAAACCTAATCTACGGTGTAGATTGATCGGGGAGCAGAGAGATCAACAGACATAAAGTGTCCACATGGAAGTGTTCAAGAGACTATCCAGAAGTCCGAGAGAAGTATAAATATGACCAATGGACCAAATGAAATTGAAGTAGTCAAATCAGTGGCTACAAAAGGGATGAGTGGAAGAAACTTACTGGTTCTCGGAGTAAGGCTATTAGAACCTGTGGAAACCAAATATTGGATGAACTCCAAAGGAAGAACAATGACGAATGACTAAGGTCTATTCAGAGCCAAATAGATCCACAAAGAAGAGAATGACACATGGCATCTAACAGAAACCCAAACGTGGCATCAACTAATGAGGTATGAACAGATGGCAATGACATGGACAAATGAGCTAGTGACATGTGGTAGTCAGATTGATGAGTAATTAGGAGACATGTGGTATCCACGTATGAGTTTGTGGCGAAGGTGTGGCATAGAGGAAGCGAATAAGGATGATCAATGACCGTAGATATTATGATAGATCAATGGTGGAGAGTGTTTGATTGTTCGGAGTCTAAGAGGGAGGTGAAATATTGTCGAAGATAATGGTTCAGAGTGTGGCATCTTGTGGGATTCTAATAGAGGGTCTCTAATAAAAAGGAGAATTGGACGTCAAATACATATCATCCATGGGTACACACTCAAGATAAGATCACACCATCCATCGGACAACCTTTTCAGAATCATTTAGCATGGTTTTATTTATTAACCCTGAATATAACATTCTGAAGAGAAATGAGGATCATCCATCCTGTGATGATCAATAACAAGGATTGAAAGGGTGAAATTAGTCTGATGGCTTGGGTGAATTAAGCCATGGTGTTTTTTGGAGATTGGTCATAGCTCAAGGTCATATGAGGTAAGTGTCAAAGGACATGCGCTTAAGTGTATAATCCCATGGTTATGGTGGAGGTCTTATGGAGATTAGCGTTGGGATTTGAGAACTTAGGAGAATTATCCAAGGTCGCAACTATTGGTCGTATAGGCCAATTAAGAATTAGCATTAAAGACTGGTGTGCAAAGAGAGTAATTTCGATACTTTGTTTGAAGAATATTTGGGCCCCACAACATAATTGAGAGAAGCTTGAGATTGTAGCTGCTGCAAAAATTGATTTTTAAATTCTGCACTTATGGGAATTACAAGGCCGAGAGGTTATCATATTTTCCTTGCATTGAAGACTACTTATGTAAGTTCAAAAGACTTAGACTTTTGTGTTTATAGTGCCAACTATATTTGAAGGAATATCGATGCATATATGTTACTCTTTCTAATATTGGTAGTGCATGTTTTTTTTTGTATCTACCTTTTATACCACTAGAGAATATCTAGAGAGTTCTTATAAATAACCCTCTCTTGACTTCTTTTGTGATGTTCTAATTCAAGAGCAAGATAATATTTTTCAAATTGGATTGATCGACACTACAAGTACATCCAACAAG
Source organism: Picea engelmannii (assembly GCA_009831015.1). Classification (NCBI taxonomy): domain Eukaryota; kingdom Viridiplantae; phylum Streptophyta; class Pinopsida; order Pinales; family Pinaceae; genus Picea; species Picea engelmannii. Next base: position 169,396 of record ML813503.1, on the reverse strand, counting down.
GCCTTACTGACCTAGTAGAAAGATAAATCAAATAATCCCAAGAAGCAACATCCTCACTACAAAAACAAGCAAAACAAAGGTCCCAAACCGTCTCTTCTAGCTTCTACTCCTAATGGTGACAAAGGAGGAAAATACAAAAGTTAGAAGACTGACAGACATTGCAAATTTTGTGGGAAAGATGGTCATGTGAAGTCTAAATGTTTTAAAAATATTGAAGCCTTAGAAGCATCGATGAAGAAGCACAATATGAATATTGATTCTTCTTCTTCTTCCTCTCATGGGCATGCACTTTATGCTTTTGGTTTCTCCTTCAATGAAGCTTATACTTCTTCTTTTGATGAGTGGCTTATTCATTCTAGATCGTCTTATCATATGGATAAGGATAAAACCATATTTTCTACTCTAAATGAATGTAACACCAAGAAAAAATGTGTTGGTGATGATAGATCTCTTAGAGTTGAAGCATCTAGAATAGTTCACGTAGATAATGGTCATTTCAACCATGTAGTATGCATTGTTCCAAGTCTTTCCTACAACCTTATATCGGTATATTAGATCACATATTCAGGTGAATGTAAAACCATATATTGTTCACCTCACCAAGTCACCAAGTTGTGTTTAAAGATTTAAAATATCCTATGCATGTCCTCACAACTGGAATTGTTGATGACATTACCAAGTTGTACATATTTGACAAATTTGGGGCATCATATTTTCCATCAATTTTTGTTGTTCATAGTGATGACTTGAGAAAACTTTGGCATGAGAGGTGTAACATACCAAAGCACCCACATGCTGGCCACACTACTTAAAAAATAACACTTCAAAACTAATTTTGAATTATGATAACACTTAATTAATAAAGAAGCATGAAAGACTCACATGCAGTAATCAATATTCATGATACATCATAACATAAATTATTATTATTCCATGCACAACAACAACCAACGAGAATGCATATTATAAATATGAATTTCAAAAATAATAATTAATACACTGCATAATTAAATATAAAAGCAAGGAAACCACGACAAAGAGCACTTATCTTAAACAATTTCAATCACCAACTAGTTGTAGACCAAGGATGTTCCACCCAACCATAGATGTTGTTGTTCCAAATCTCAATAGTAGGTCACCCCTGAGCCAGGGTTAGGAATCCACAAGGATGGGTTCCAGGATGACACTCATCTTCCCAAACCAGTTAGCACATAAGCTCTCGTAGGCTTCTCACACACAGTAATCCAAAGTACAACAACCCTCTTCTCCCCAACCTGCACCACCCAAAAACAATGGAACCCCTTCACTGCCACGTAGTCTCTCAAGTTGTCCACTTCTTCCAGGGATTCAGTGCATCTGGTCTAGAATCTTCATTTTGGGACTCTCAGGATTTGCAACTATGAATACAATTTATCACATGTCAATGCATCTCAGACATGCAGGCATTAATTCATGGCTAGAATGCACCAGTAACTAGCACAACCAACAAAAAATGGCTCCTTTTCTAGCAATTTGTTTGCCTTATTTTCCCATGAAAATATCAAAATGAATGGAAATGATTAATGAGCAAAGAGTGAATGGAGAGAGTGAACAAACTGAAGAGTGTGAACCCCCAAACATCCCAAATATGGGTTTATATATTTACTGGGAAATCAAGAACCACGTGGCCTTACCAAAGAAGCTCATGTAAGCACTTATCTCAATTAAAACAATTATGGGTAAATAAAATATAAGAAAATGTGTATCCCCTTAAGCCCCCTCTCTCATGGAATCATATCCCCTTATAACTCTTGTTTGTGTCCGTATTGCAACCAACAATGTATTTTATTATTAAAAATGATCAAGTATTACATTTCCTAGGCACTTCGACCTCTTTTAATTGTTTGGGCACTCTGACCTTTCATAAAATAAAATAAATACATTATTTAATTCGGGGTCTCAAAACTAGGGTATTACATTTCCCTCCCCCTTATTTTGGCACTATCCTTAGTGCATATACAAAACATAAATGAAAATTTCAAAATTCTTCAAATAGTTGCAAGTACTCTACCTGCATGACATATTCATGCTCCCAAGTAGCATCCTCAGACCGTAGCAGGTCCACTACATTTTTACCAACTCTATGACTCAATTCCAGAGTATTTTGACTTTTCTTTCCAATATGCACACTGGTTGGAACTGAAAGTCTCCTTCTAGATCCACCTGAATAAAATTCCAATCAATAACATGGTTAGGATCATTCATCAAAGAGACATGAAATACATTATGTGTATTCATGGAAGCAGGAAATGCAAGCATGTATGCAACTGGCCCTATTATTTCCAATATCTCAAATGGAGAACATAATCTGGCTGCTAGCTTTGTGCAACTACCTAGATTTATTAAGCTCTTCTTGGGATTTACTTTCAAAAGTACATGCTCTCCCACTTTAAATTCTCTAGTTGTCTTGTTCTTATCTGCATAACTCTTTTGTCTATATTGTGCTTCCTTCAAATTTTATTTAATTCTAACCATATGGTCTTCCATATCCTTGAGCAATTCTTTCCCAAGTACCACTCTATCTATTGGGTTGTCCCAAATCACGAGAGTATTGCATTTTCTACCATACAAAGATTCAAATGTGATCATCTTCAAGGAATCTTGATACCCATTATTGTAGGAAAACTCAACCAAAAGCAAATAGTCTTCCCACTTAGATGGTTTATCCATTACATACATTCTCAACATGTCTTCAATTAAGTGGTTGAATCTCTCTATTTGCCCATATGACTATGGATGGTATGTGGTAATAAAGTTTAGGTTTGTACCAAATCCTTTGAATAATACCCTCCATAAATTTGAAGTAAACTTTGTATCTATGTTAGAGACAATTGTCTTAGGTATCCCATGCATTCTAACAATCTCCCTCATGTAAAATTATGCAATATTAGTTGTTGTATGAGTCATTTTTACAGAAGCAAAATGAACAACCTTTGTCAATTTATCAACCACTACCATTATTGAATCATGTTTCCTTGTTGTTCTGGAAAACTTAGTTATAAAATTGGCAATGGTTGTAGCAAACCCGTTGGGTTTCTACGTTCATCTTTCACTCTCTGACATTCCATGCATATGACAATGTAATTAGAAACATCTTTCTTCATTCCTAGCCAAAAGAATTGGATTCTTGCTACTGCAATTGTTTTTTGGTAACCAGAATGTCTGACATATGGAACATTACGCATTTCCTTTTTGGACAGACTGATCACACTAAGAGGTGGGGGGGGTGAATCAGTGTGAGGGGTATTTTTACACTTCTCACAAAACTTTAGTTAGCAATCACCATTCACAACATCATTACTTATTACTTCCATTGATATTTAGTTGCTTGCATGTAAATATATCTTAATGACATACATCAACAATAAATATCTGTGCACCATCAAAATAAAGAACACAAGGAACACCAAATACATGTATAAGTTTCTTTTGTATTATGGACTATAATCCTTGGGTTTTATCAACACCAACTCCAAGAGAGCACCAACTCTCAATGCAAGACCCAGCCTATTTATCTCAACACCAACCAAGATCTGAGGAATCCAACCCTCAAGTACAAAACCCAACTTGTAGACAGAAATAAATTTTTCAAACCATACCAATAGTCTATACCAATACAAGTGCATCAACTATGCACAACCTGTCACAAAAAAATGTCACCTCAACCTGTCTCATCAATATCATCATACAAATCTTATATGCAACTCTGTAACATACCTGGTGTATGTGATCACATACCTTCAAACCTTCCTTAACTTCAACAACAAGAAACTAGCATTTTCATCAAAATTTACTTTAGTCTCACATGACTAATTTTGGACTATTCAACAACCCTAACTTGAAACAATCATAACTATGTACTTGTAATGAATAAAGGTATGCAAATGGTAGATAATGTTCTTCAACTTCTTTTCTGCAATCCCTCCAGGTTTCACTGCTTAGAACCTCCCAGAAAAGGAGTTATAGCAAAAAGGGCATACCTTGTTGAATTTTGGTTTGTTCTAGAGAGCGAACTTGTAGAGAATGTCCCGCACATAATATTTGTTGTATGGATATGAAAATTGTACACAACATACATAGACTGTACTCTAACCAATACATTTGGTACTACTGAATTTTGATCTGGTATGAAGAAGTTGTGACGTTTTTACTCGAAACACATGTTTTAGACTAGTTTCAAGACTAGCCACAAACCCTATTTTCCATGGAGTGTAACTCCAAAAATACAACAACCCAGAAGCTGAAATTTTTATCACAGTTACTTGGATATGTTGTATCAACAGATTTCATATTTTTTTTTCTGAATCATTCTAGAAAAAAAATTATTGTGAAAATTGTGATATGACCTGTAAATAACATACCTTAGAAAGCATCATCAAAAGACTTTATCCTCCCTTAAATTTCAGCCTTCTTTACTTCACCTTCCCTCTGAAATTCACCTTATATCTCCTTTAGTTACCTCAGTCACTTGTAGATATTCAATATGCCTAATGGATACTAATGGGAGACCCTTTCTCTATTATTTATGTTCTCCAAGTAGCTTCCTCTAGAAGTATCCACTTAGCCACTTTCTCTCTTATTTATGTTCCCAACCTTCATATGGCCATAATTCTCTAACCATGAGGATTATGTGACATTCCACATATCATTGGAAATGACATTACATGTACTATCCCTATTGAATAGTTTCTCCTGCAAATTCATTGATATTCATTAAATTATTCCTTAATCAAACTTGGGTTCCCTAACCACATTGTTGGGATACCTAAACATTTGGACTTCACATAGCATATTCCCATGAGGGATTACACCATAATGGGACCACTTTGAGAACTTTATTCCAGAGCGTCTTCTCATGAGGGATTTCACCATAAGGGGACCACTTTGGAGTTTATCCATTTGGTTATTCCTATCAACCATGACAAGACAATAATGAACATCCTTTACATCATCATGTCTATACATCAATCCATGACAATGCATCACTATGACACCACTTGACATATTTTACATCAATTACATCTATGACAACATAGGCCATCAATAAATACGTCAATGATACTATGACAACACATCAACTCTTTGACATCAATCATTTTACATCAATGACAACATAATGCAACAATCTCCCCATTTGGCATTGATGGAAATACCAACATTGATGTCAACAACAATCATTGATGGAAACATGTATACATGGAATTTTTATTCATCAATAGTCATCTCAATCACATCAATGTGACTATCTCTCCCCCTTTGACATCAATGGAAAAGGGTAGTTCTCTCCTTGGAGATACTCCCCCTGCCTAAACTCTCCTTCGGGCTCCTCCACTTGTCTGGATTCCTTTGAGGTTCCTCTAAATAATCTCCCCCCTTTTGAACAAGGGATATCACTTTGATGTAATGTTGAATACATATCACTCATGCTCCCCCTGTGACCATCGTTCCCCTTGGAAACATGCCTATGTGCTCTCTCTACAGGTATCTATCTCTCTATCCTGCATATGATGAATATCTCCTCCTATAATCATGGAAATAAGAATGACTCCCCTTGTGGGTATGTCTCCCCCTATCTTCTCTGCAAGATGAACAATATGATACCACTACAATCTGCTTCTACTGCAAATGCTACTGCTCAACTGGAACATATATCAACTTCTCAAGAATGATCTACTCTTCCTATGACGATCCTTGGACATGTCCATGCATCAAACTCGTGACATACCATACATCATGAATAAAAATGTATTTCAACAATGAATAGAGAATCATGAACAAAACATCAACTATGTACATCGTGTTTCATATTGTGTGTCAACCATGCACAACACCCATGTACATCAACCATGTACATCAATACCATACAATATACCATAAGATATCATCAATGGAGTGTATCAACCATATGCCAATAACATGTGCCAACTTTGTACTAACCATATGCCTCTATAAACATGCCAACCATGTGCCTCAAACAAGTGTCATATCACTCATGATATGCCTCTACCATGAACCAAGTGCCACAACCATGTATCTCAACCATCAATATATCAACCAAGAATCATAACAAGTGTCTCAACTATATCATCCCATACATTATGTACCAAATCAAGTGCATTAACCATGCACCTAACCTCAACAAGATGAAATACAATTAATATGTGTTCTCATACATGTATTCCATATCAACCATAAACCATGTGCTAATCATACTGCTAGCAAGTGCCTCTAACAATGTACCAAATATGTACCAATCATGCATCAACTACATATCAAGCTATGACTCATCAATGATGTACAACATAACCACCTCATCAACTCATCAACTACATGTCCCAATATGTAGCTCAACCACATGACAAATCCATGCACGAAGACATCCAACAAATTTGCCTCTAACAATACATCATAAGATATATGAATGGAGCTCACATATGTAGCAGCCATGTACCATGACATATATGTCTCAAAAACCATTCACTACAACAAGTAATAAGCAACCAATAGTACCTCTAAGCATGTACTAAGAGTGTTCCTCAATAGGTGAATGATATGTCTCTAGCTAACATCACATCAACATTAATTGTCCCATAAACAGCATGCCATATCATCACTGACATAACCAGCATTGTTCCTCAACAATAAATGTCTCGGGTTAGTACCATGCATCCAAGATAGAATTTCAACACTCAACCATATGTCATCACCATACATACATCAAATACAAATGCCAACATATAATCATGAAAACCTGCAATAAACCATGTCAGACCCTACAAAGCAAAGTTATACCATCAACCTCTGATGCAACTCATCTGCACAACCTTCTTTTCCAAGGTTTTTACTACAAGTACACGACCTATTCTATAGACATCTAGTGTATGTACACAACCTTTCTATAGGTCACCTCTCACATGTACGTGACTTCTCCCACAGGAGCCTGCATATGCTTCAGAAACAATCAAGCTTGAGCTTTCCTCATGGCTTCCATTTTGTTCTGGTTGTTCAATATTCTTCACCCACTTCTGAAGGTTTCCTAGCTTCTCAAAACTTGAGCTCCGAGCTTCCATATTTTCAAAATTGTCTTCCTTCCTAGCTTCATGTATTCTTCTTGTCATGCTATATGAAGCACTCCTAATGGATTGTCTTCTTGTGTTCCAACAATCCTGGTATTTGTGGCCAAACCCACTACAGTTGTAGCATCTCATGGTGTGACAATGAGCAGCAATGTGTCCCACTTGATTACATCTCCAACACCTTAGGGTGTTATGAAGCCTTCCATTATATTTCCTTGCATAATGTCTACAATCCAAAGCTTTGTGACCATATTCATTAAATCAGTAGCAGTGACCACAAACAACATTTTCATACCTTTTCTTTGGTGTCCATCTTGAAGGTGTCTTTCTTCTGAATTTTCTTTGAGGTGAAAATATGGCTTCTTGATGTCTTCCTTGCTTTGTTCTTTTGAAAGTTTCCTTGCTTTGTGTAGATGGTTGGCATGCAACATTACTTCCACCTTTTGAGAATGGAGAACTTACCTCATGCTTCTTAGAAGTTCTAGCTTCAATATGTATAGCTTCCTTGTTGTATCCAAGATCTGATTTATCATTTGGAGATCTTTGGCTATCTAGGATCTCATCCAATATTTTTGAGTTGTTCATGAAATTGATGTGATTTTTTGACTTCTCTACTTTATTTCTAACATCACCAACTTCAACGTCCAACTTATGGCATGACTCTTCCTTTTGATTTACTTGATTCTTCAATAATTCCTCTATTCTTTTGGCTTCTTCAATTTTGGTCTTAAGATTGACATTAACTTCAAGACTTTTTCTAATCTCATCATCTACCTTCTTCTTTTCTTCTATTTCATTCTTTAGTCTTTTGATCTCTTCTTCCTTTTCTTTTAATTGAGTCTTTTTACTTTCTTCTTGTTCTTTGAGCATTTACTTTAGTTCCATGGTATATATTGGGTACTTTTCTAGGACTTCCTTGGTGTATTTTTCAAGATACTCAAAAGTAATTGAGTAATGTCCTATTTCACTACTAACATCATCTAACTCATATAAAAATTTATCTTTAAGATTTAACAAATCTTCCTCTTCATCTATAGGATAAATGTCATCTGATTCTACATAAACTACTTCTAGATTTTCTTCTTCACTTATAGAGAAACATTCAACATCATCACACTTAGAATTATTTCAATAGGAGGATTTTGGAGAGTCTTTACCTTCATTGTTCTTGATGGAATTGTCTTTAGTTTCTTCCTTTTTTTCTTGATAGGTCTTCTCTAGCTTCAGCCATAGATCCTTGGGGGAAGTACATTGTCCCATGCTTTCTTTGACAAAACTTGAGATTCCATTGAAAATGGTCTTGAGAGCCAATGCATCATTCTTCTTTTCTTCCTTTTTAGCTGTAAAATTTGACTTATTCTTCAAGGGAATTTATCCACCAATAGTTGATTTCCAAACACCTCCTTCCTTTGCTTTCAAATACCCTTTCATTGCTATTCTCTATTCTGAATAATTTTTCTCATCAAAGATTGAAACTTCATCATCCATTTGTGTGTCAATGGATCTCCTCCAAGATTTTTAAGGCATATAGTGAAGGCCTTCTCTGATACCAATTGTTGGACACATTGATCACACTGAG